>JBBPRD010000165.1:0-18981 GCA_038092855.1 Boletus piedmontensis
CGATGAAGGACCAACGGCCTCGAGGATGACCCCCTTCCAGGTGCACTGGGCGTGGCCGAAGACTCAGCATTATCGCCACCGCGGTCAACTGACGCCTTCTTGTTGGGTTTGAGCCGAACTGCGATGGTTGTACCAAATCGCGAATGCCGAGATGACGCATTACGGGCAATGTCTCGCTTCTTCTTGTCCTCGGCAGCCAAAAGACGGTGCAGATTCTGGGCAGGTTGCTGCGTGAACTTCATTCAATACTTTGTTCTAGACGCGAACAATGTGACGAGCTACCTTGGTTTGGTCAATAGTCAACGCCGTGGGCTTGATACCCCGAAATAAGAGATAAAAGATTTCCAGAACAAGCGTGTTTGACGCATTGAATAATGGATCTTGATCGTTGTTGGCGGCAATAGTGAGCAACAGGTCGAGGGTGTGTGTTTCAGACAATGCCTTGACGAGCTTCGTCTGGAGGGAAGAATATTCCGCCTGATCGGCACTTAGATGCATGTTCGGAGGGAGGTCTTTGATGAAAATGAGATTGCGGATAAGATGAAGCACGACATTGATAATTTGGCCGTCACGCTCTTGGCGTGTTTTCACGGGGTTTGCCAGAGGAGGCAACATGATACAAAACAGGGCCTGCATGACGCCGGGTTTGAGCAAAGCCGCCTTGTAGTTCAAGTGACTCAGCGTGAGCTGCGTGTAGTCCGTGCCTCTGTCCAACTCCTCGTCCAGCTCTCGAAGCTCCTCGGCAATATCAATGGGCCAGGTCATTGCGGTGATAAGATCTGCACACGCGATGGCGCGCTTGTCCTCGACGTGTCCTTTGCCCGCGGTCGCGAGGAGGATGGGAATCAGGTCATTTGGGAGAACTCTTGTCTCCCAGAAAATCCGCGCAACGGTACGTTCGTCGTCTGTGTCGTCCTTACGCCACAACTTCTTGAGATCCCGCAGACATCCATTTACCTCGTCTCCCATGCGGTACACTCCACCCTCGTAGCCACCAAGAGCGTCCACGACACGCCGCACAATGGGCTCGAGAATTTCTCGGCGGGACACATGTTCTTGGTTGTCTGACTGGTCCGAGTGTATCGATATCACGTCGTCGTCCATGGCATAGGGCCGTACTATGGGAGGCGTGACAGTTTGACACGACCCGTAACATCACGTGAACTAGGGGACTAGGTGACAATGTGACAGGGTGTTTTTATAGAGATTTCACCGGCGAGTTCACTTCTTTCAGGGTCGTATGCTCTTGTGAAAGCCTGGCTCTCACAGCTGTGTACGGGTAAATCATCTCCGTGCTCAATACGAACAGACCACGGAACGGCCGCCCTGACCCGCCGACCCAGCGAGAGAATATAGTTACACTACAAATCTTCATGTGACGAATGCTGCAATGTACGCCGGTGTCGGACTATGATTTTCCGAGCTTCTTGCCAGTTTTCACGGCCTCCTTCTCTTTCTTCAGGCGTTCCTTCTCCGCATCAACCTTGGCGTTCTCGTGCACCTTGTCGTTGAGACCGAGTCGGTTGCGAGCAATCTATCATGCGGCGTCGTGCCATCACGTCAGGGTGAGTTATCCAAGTACCCACCTCAATAGCGTAGAACTGCATCCGCGTCACTGGGTGATAGTGGCAGAGTCAGCACAAATACCAATCAATTAATAATGATGATTGGAACCGACCAAAAATGGTGTTTGTCTCAGAATACTCCTTGGTTGCGTCCGTGCGTATAAGAGAACCAAAGTTGAAATCCTTTACTCTGGTTTCATATCTACCACAGAATCGCCATCGCCCGGAGGCAAAGATGCACAAATGCGTGTCACTGTCTGGGTAAGATAACAGATGTGCTCACTGATTGATGAAATCTCTCCACTTCTTCTTCCCCTCTTCACTTTTGAGCCAATCCTCGTCAAGTTTCAAGAGTTTCTCATGCCCTTCTACATTAAACTCGGGAAACGTGGCAATGGTGTGCTCAAGGATTTCATCGTCCAACCTAGCTCGCCAAATTTGTAATTCAAAGGGGACGTAAACTGAACCGTTACTAACCTCAATAACCTGAGCTCACGCGGTGGAATCTTTTCAAGGAGATTCCAGTAGGTCTGTATGCGGTTGGAGCTAAACACACAGGTATATGACCTCAAAAGCAGCGTGTAAACTCACTTGTGCATGCTCGACAGCCTTGACCGCGAATCTAGACTCGGACACAGATTCAAATCAGCGCGATAAGTCGACCCACGGCGGAGTACGGGCACGCACTGTTTTTCGATCTTCATCCTCGTGAGCAACGTGGTTTCAATGTGCTAGTGCAAAATTCGAAGAACACACCTCGATGAGATTCTGAGCCCTGTTCGGATCAAAGCGTTGAGTCGACATCGCGTTGGATTACGTCTGGAGCGTCTGACTGGCAGTAAACAACAAGATAACCCCGACCGTTGCGTGCGGCGTGCAGCAGACGATATTATTGTGAGTACTTGTACTAGCAGTCGACCTTTGTGAAATGGTCATCCCTGGTCTGGGGTTAGGGTTAAGGTTACAAGGCTTGACTCTGACTTTGTACAGTCAAACAACCATCAACCGACAACCAACTCCTCATCAAGTCCAATGCATCAAGTCTCAGATCTCATCAGCTATGATTTCGCTTTCCCCTTGTTGTCCACATCCACCCCAAAACGTTTCAACTTCTCAAAATACTTTTGTACACGACTTGCAACCTGTCTTGGGGTCCGCTGCCCTCCCATCGCCTGCGAGATTTTGGCCCACCTGCCATGATCATGATTCGACTGATAGGACATGGCTCACGAAGGTACGTACCGGTTTCTTTCACCGTCGGGAATCTCTTCCAAAAGCCGCTCGAGAAGATGCTGCTCAGAAATGGACCATGCTTGCTTGTAGGTGTCAGATCTGTTTTTGTCTGTGTCTGCGTTTACCTCCGACATGGATAGCGGTTCCATCTTCGGTTTGCGGACTGTGTCGTTAATCTCCGCGATGTCGCGGCGGCGCTTACAGAGGCTTTGTGATGGCATCGGAGGAAGTGAGGTAGGCGACGCATCATTCTCCGTCAGCGCTGTCAGAGCCTGAGACTGGAGTTTTAGAGACGGTTTACGTATACGAGATGGCCGATCGACGTTGTCCTCCGAGGGAACGATAGGCTGGCGGGTTCTCGGCAGATTCGGCAGCTTCGCACACTGCGCCGCGTCTTCGAGAGTCACCACCCCCGCGCTATCAACATCCATTGGGCCGCCGGGTTGGTCCAGGGAGCCATCCAGTGGCGTAGACAGGCAAGATTGTGGTGCCTCCATACTCACATCCGCTTCTGCGCTCTCATCCTCAGTATCATGTCGGACGAATACACCATCAGATCCTTCCTCTCCGAGCTTGCATCCGACAACCAAGTCTGTTCTGATGTTGCGCTGCTTCAATTCCCGAATCTTTGCGCGTTCGCGTTCGCGTTTGCTAAAAGCGGTCATGGACTCCTGAATAATCGGCTGCTGCTGGTGATCTTCGTTTTCATCTACAGAGAGAGGTGGTAAAGTACGAGTGGGGATATGATTATGGTCGTTCGACGACGATGAGTTAGCATGAGAATTAGAAGTGACCATAGGATTGGAAAATGCGACCATGTCAGTGGAGGTGGATAAGCTTTCAAATACGGGATCAAGAATGATTTTACGGGCATCCTTGACGAATTTCTGAAGACAAGATAATGAAGATCGCTGGGTATTGGAAGGGACGGTTCGTTGAGTGTGATCAATTCGAGTTCGAATGGCGAGGGTACGCAGGGGTGTTGCATCTATAATCGGGGAGGCACGATGAGAATAAGGAGCGCCTGGGGATTTGGTGGCAAACACAGACCACTGGACGAAAACGCTTCCCAATCAATCTTGGCTGGGTAGGACTTAGCAGGATGATGGTCCTGTAATTTTGATATCTTGTCTTCAATTCTCAGCAGTTGGGAAGTGGAAGCATCATTCTCCTACGCAGATGTCCCCAAGTTCACCGATTAGGTGGTACAGCGAGTGAAGAAAGCGAGATACCTGGAAATTGCTGCGATTCGCGAACTGCTCCGGAGACGCGAGAGCCTCCGCCCTGAGCTTTTTTAGCCTTTCGATATCGACTTGTGTTCGTGCGAGCAGGGTTTTCTGATGCTGTAGGTAGGCAGAGAGCGCCTCGAGCCTGGCATTTAACACGAATCAGCCCCGAGAGGTGAACAGTGGACGAGGACGTACGCCTCTGCGCGTCTTGAATCCATGAATGACCGCTGCTCGTCGTTGTGGTCATGGAATGAGGGTCTATCGTCGGGAAAGACCCGCAGCAAGCGTCGCTGACAACGCCGACCACGCCGCTGGCCGCGCGCCCAAAATTTCTTCGCGTCCTAAGGCGGGCAAGATCAAGGGAATTCTACTTTAGGAAGGTCATTCGCACGCCCGTCGTGAACTCGGACGACTATCTCGCCCCCAGCCAGCCTCGCAGAGGGTCGTGCTCGTCGTCGCCCACAGCGAGCAAGCACCAAACTCATCCCCGCTTGCCGTGCAGCACGATGTCCTCGCAGTCTCTCAACACATCCTCAACCACCTCCCTTTCTCCGAGCATAGCTAATCTGAATGCCCTCTCCTCCCCCAAGCCCTCTCCAGAGTCCATCCAACATGCCCAGCGGCGGCGTCTGACCGCTTCATCGCAACCACCCCCAACATCGCTGGGTCTGGTGCGGTCCTTTTTGATACGCGCAGTGGATCCACCCAGCTGACCGACACCGAATAGCCAGAGCCCGTCTACGGACACCCGCCACCCTCCCCCCGCGGACCACACTCGCCCCTTCGTACCGACTTTGTGCCAAGAAGAAACTCACAAGACAGTCACTCTGGCGACGACCATGACGACGACGACGACGATAACGACGATGCTGATCGCACGTGGGTGCGGAGTCAGTCCCCCACAGCATCAGTGACCCAGTTCGCGGCCAACCTCGCACATCGGGTCGGCTCGTTCATCGGCCCTGCGCCAGGAAGTCGAGCTCTCCCATCTGATGCTGAGCTGGAGGCAGAAGCACAACGAGAACGCGACCGAAGTAGGCGCGAAGCTGAACGGATACTCACCCGAGAAGCAGAAGAACGGCGTGCGGTGGAGGAACGTGTCTTGGCCATGATGAATTCTGGGTCGCCCCAGTCATTGCCTCCCCCACGTGGTAGATCCCATACATCGCCCAACCCACCCTCGCCTGCCTCGTCTGCCAAGGATGGTGTCACGGGCTGGTGGCAAGCTGCCAAGTCGAGGCTCACGCCCACCAAGGAGCCCCTCACGCCTGCCCAGCAGGTGATTCAGGAAGCTAGATCACGTTCAAAGGAAAAAGAAAAGGAAAAGAAAAACGACAAGGATTGGCCCGCTTCCGCTTCGAGCAAGTACACGGATCCGGCGTACCTCAATCTTAAGATCCCCCCAAGTGGCTCTACTCCCCGAGCATCTTCCTCTCCCACATCACCTACCCCTAACAAGACGCCGGTCAGGTTGTCACCTGCTCCGGTGTCACAGCCCATTAATCTCTCCCCGATCTCGCTCCAGCGAGGTACATCGCCAGGCGGATCCCCCGCACGTGAACAGCCTCCCATGTATGCGTCATTTGCCCCCTCAGGGACTCTGGATGTCCCAGGGACCCTGTTAGTTATAGCAAAACGCTTTGAAAAACTCGAACGTTGGGCTGTGTCCCATGTGCGTGCCCTCGAGGAGCGCATGGGAGATGTCGAGCGCTGGCTCGTCGACAAGGAAAACGAGCGTACAAAAGAAAAAGAACAAGAGGTGAATGGACAAGTGCAAGTCACACACCCGACGGAATCAGACTTTGGGACAATCAGAGACGACATTACCGAACTGCAGGGGCGCATCACCGAGCTTGGACGAGAAATGGCACGCCTTGCGACGTCTCCCGCTGTCCTATCCACCAACACTGCGGTTCACGAATCTCCCGAGCTGCGCTCAGCCCCTCCGACCGAGTCGGTGATTGTGAGCACACATGAATCTTCGTTCAGTTCAGCATCTTCCACTAGCCCACTGGGAAGCGGAGTAAGCACACCGGCCATGAGCATTCTCTCAACGCCTCGCCGCGTGCCCTCGCTCACAGCCCGCGAGTCTACAAGCCCCCCTCTTGCCCGCATTGGGTCATCAAAGACCTCATCCAGAGCAGGCACACGCCTTCCATATCCCACGGGAGATTACGCCAGCCCCAGCGACGTCATCTCCCCAACCCACACCCCCGCCAGCTCCCCTCCTGCAGCTTCGCGGCCAACATCTATGGTTATTTCCGGCCTCCCTCCAATCTCCTCCCCCCTCGAATTCTCCGCATCCACGTCGCCGCCCACGCGCATGATGTCCCCTACTCCGGGTGGTCTTCCACCTCCAAGCATCGCAAACGCTAGACGAGGCAGCGTCAGTCCAACGCCGCTCTCCGGCGGGCGGAAACGCTACACGGTCGCACTAGGCGGCCCGATCGTCGCCCCGCCAGAAGTGGAGGCCGAATATGAACGGGAGCGAGCGAAAGCGCTGATGGGTACTGCCTATTTCTCAGCTGCGACGGAGAGCAGCGAGGACGATGAGGGTGACTACGGCGACGGCGAGACGGTCGGAAAAAAGGGTGCCGCGCGTGCAGCAGCTACGGCAAAGCTCGCGAGAACGGAGCATTGGCACTCTGGACAGGTTACCTCGAAGGCGTCGAGTCCGAGGGCGAGGGCACAGTCGACGTATGGTACACCATCTTTGCAGAGCAATCAGGCTGCTTTGCCGAAACACCGTCTGAGGTCGCAGTCAACGGACTTTCGGACGGACAATGACGCTGGCGGGGACCACCACCACCACCACCACCAATCTAGTCGGTTCGTCGATCCACTGATCTTGCGACGGCAGTCCAAGTCCGAGAAGAGCAGGGATAATAAACCATTGGTAGGTCCGGGGAAGAAGGTCCCCGTTGGACAGCTCGTTGCGTTTTTCGACTCGGAGAGGAGTAATCATTGATGTATTCCCATGAATTCGCTGTGACGTTTTAATACTTCGATCAAAGTTCCTGGCTTATCTTGAATAACCTTGTATCTGATCCCCTGTTGTGTGGCCTTCGATACCTTTGTTTCCCTCTGCCATGGATGCAAGAAATATCATAATTAACGTTTGCTCTAGTAGTACACACGCAAGACACTGTCAAGTGTCAGTCACCCCGGTGTGTAAGCCTTGATAAATGATAATCATAGCCCGCCGGGATCAACTCAGTGACCCAGAACGGCCCGTCACCTACCACCATAACTCCGCTGGCGCTTCGAGTCGCTGCTAGGCATCTAGTAGTACACTAGCCCCCGTTTCGTGCTGGTATCACCATTAACTTGACGCAATGTCTGATTACAATGTGCGTTCCTGGCCAGTCATTTTAACTTGTTCGGCGTGTTGGAGGCGGGTCTAGAGGAACTCAAGGTCCGACCAGCGAGAGTTAGTGTATGATATCCTTTCTCGTTGCCCTGGAATATTCGATAGTGCGTTGTTTTCTAAATTCTGGTGCTAGATCTTCGCCAACCTGCCGAACAAGTATCTCCAGAGTTCATCCAAATTGCTGACGATACTGCCAAGGCGCGCAGCGTCAAGGTACACTTTCAGACCGAAGAGGCCGAGGAATCTCAACCTTCTAATTAGTAGTAAACTCGACATCAGCGAAATCAACGTGAGCCTTAGTTGGATTCGGTTCAACCTTGGCTTCGTGATAGGTATGCAAGTGGATCATCGAGAACGACGGCGGCGATTTCAGGCTGGGAGAAGGACTGGGAGAAACTTGGCAAAATAAGTGTCTTCATCCACTTAGATGGGGATACAGTCTGATAGTCGCGAGAGGTCTGATACGGATCAGCGTATGGCGATGACAACTCCACGAAAGTCGGCGTGGCTCTGGAAGGTTGATCCTCGTTCTCAGGATTTTATGGTGTGTCGAGCAAATCGGATCGACCACTTGTAAGAACCAGTGGCAATGAATGCCCTCTTTAAAGCACAGTGGTATTTACTCATGCACTTATCCAGGCAAATCATTGCACTTTACTGTAGGGGAAGGTTAGTGCTCGGATTCCTGGTGGAAACATACTAACCATCAAAAATCAGCTTGCCGATTGTCCAACGGGCTCACGGACCTCGGTCGAGCTCAGGTTGTGGCAGCCAGAACCATTACTTGTGCTCACAATATTCCTCGTTGCTTCCGTGGCTTTCCTGACAGATATCGACGCTATCGCGGCCCATCTCGACAACCAGCGTGCTCTGCATGTACAGAAGGAAGTGCAACCACCGGTCGTCGTAGAGATTCTCCAGCACCTGAGGCAAACAACCCCGTTGGAAACCCTGATGGTAGAATCCATGCAGCGTACTGGTAAGGCAACGCTAGTCGTTTTTAGACATATCTGACCTTAACCCAACACATACCTTCCAAAGTGCTGATACTACACTGAAAGATAACGCCATGGCGTATGACTTGTATACAGCAACGGCCCGCGTTAATCTGCACGAGCACTCAGAGATGAAGAAAGGCGGGAGTCGTGTTCGAAATCCCCTCCATCTTCTTTCGAATGCAAGGCTGTCTATGTAGGCACTTTTCATTCTAGCGATTCGCCGCTTTATTCTAGTTTAACTCTGAACAATTTGATTTCTCAACCCGCATCAATCGCTCGGACTACTGAAGGCGAAACATCTTATCCGTCTTTTCTGCAGCTCAGTGCATTTTTCCGGAGAAAAACAAGCACGTACCACGCGTGGTTCATTGATAATTGACATGTGTTGACATCCCTCTACCTGAACTCAACAGGGATCGCATGTTCATAGTAAGTTTTCTCTTCTCAACTATCGATACGACGCTATATAATATATATGAGATGCAGGGTAAGATTACCAACCGAACAACAGGCAATAGGCATTGAACCCACACATTTCTGCACGCTGCTTCTTGCCCACCGTAGAACGGCGCGGCGCAATTGAATTGGCCTAAGCACATTACCTACAGGTACTCCGTGTTCACCCGCTGACTGGCTGGTCAGGAATAGGCAGGTTGGAGGTGTGTGCATAGGCAGACAACACCTTTCGAGTCCCTTGTCTGATGTCATCAATAGCTTGTAACAAGTCCTTTGTGTTGGTGGTTTTCTGGCATGCGTGATCCACGAGGAAGAAATGTTGCCAAACCCCGGGTCATCTTGCAACACGACTGGGTTTGCACACGATGAACCATTTCGCTTTTGGCCCTACTATACCCCATAGCGGAGTATCAACGATTTTGCAAAATGCTTTTCTTCTCTTGCTGCCTCGAGGCGAAGTCGCCGCGCTTCCGGTCGTATCTGATATTTGGGATCTGACGTGCGTCGGACCCGCACTTCCGCCAAAGGAGCAAAGATCTGTCATTCCTCAAGAGATACTACTTATCAGGTACTTCAGGAGGAGGTACGCCCATACTCCGAGATCATCCGCCGATACAAAATTCCAATGTTCAAATTCGGAGATATCGTGTAGGAGTTTGAATCTGGGTCACCCACTGGGAGTACTGATGAAGCCTTTCAAGTTTGTTTGGCGGAACGATGTCACCTGCTACCTCCAAAAAAAAAGATGTGCGAAGGATTTTTGCAAGTTGCTTTGCTCTCGGGTTGTCCTGCGCTGGAGTAGCGGCATCAACATTTCGCTCAAGAACATCGAATTTTTCACATTCTTCCCATTGCATAACGGCCCTTCCTACCCGCACAACATCTACGTCGACGTCACGCAGGGTGTACCTACCAGGGATGCCCGTCGAGCGTTTCGGTTGGACTCAACTCTCGCTACTTGATCGGCTTGGTGAAGTCTGCTCCCGAGTATCACGGCTTATGTCAAGCGAGGACTCCGACCGGGACTAGGACGCGGGTTACCGTATCGGTCTCAAACATATACCCACCAATATGAGACTGGAGTTGCCAGCCAATTCATACTTCGACGTGGCTGACGTATGCCGGAGACTCCTATTGCAGCTCAGACGAGTTTCGACTTTGAATCAGTGGACGAGAAAGATATTCACAGTGTGTTGGCCTCCATCTACGCACGTAAAATGATACCCCAGGTGGCCTGGGAGGATATGGTTGGAGGACATGTCAAATTGGTACGGATTACTTCTATTTCGCCGTGACAGATTCTGCAGGGTAGAGAGGGACGTCCTAGAAGAATTCAACTATCGGCTTCAATACTTCTCCCCGAAGGATTGCTTCGTTGAGTCAGATGACACGAAGGAGCACCATCATGGCGTCTTTCCATTTGTCAATTTTAGTCAGAATGGGAATAGTTTCCTAGCGTCTTGTTGCGCCAAGAAGTCGCCCGACACGTCGGGCATCGTACGCAAGATACCGCAAAAAAACCCAGATTTACCTGGAAGCCCTCGGGAACAATACGAAACTGTGGATCGGTTATCAGCGACTCGGACCCCGTATCTTCCGAGTCATCATCTATGCAGCAAATCTGTCCGAAAGATCGCGATTGCTTCATCACGTCAGCCGAAACAAAGCTGCACTATTGCGAGATCTTTACATTTGTCGATCTCGGTCAGAATGGGGATAGTTTCTTAGATCTTTATGGCGCCAAGAAGTCACTTGACGCAACAGACATCGTCCGCAAGACAGTGGAAAACCCTCAGAGTTACCTGAAAGCCCTCGGGAATAATACCAAGCTGTAAGTTGGTTATTGGCGACGTGTAAGATGACTTACGTTTCCTTAGTCACCTCGACAACTTGCATACGATCACCTCACGACTCCACTCGATATCAAACAGACCGTGAAGGAAGCTTCAATCTACCCTGCCGTCCGGAATGGCGTGGTTGCTGAAAAATTATCACTCGCAGAGCAGGTATTCATAACTGACTGGGTAGGTCCCGACTTCGGTGGTGATGTTTCCGTAGCTCCCAAAGACGATATCCTTGAAGATGTGTGTACTAGTTTGGGTGTTCGTTATTAGTTCACTCATTTGTCATAGATATGTACCGTGAGATGGGTTCAGCATCTCTGGGGACGTATGTGCGGCATGAGATCTTCCCCTTTCACTTCAAAGCCGAGTGTGACCCACCGCTCAACGGTGATCAGGTCATCCAGCGCATCGGATATTTTATGAACCAGCGACACGAAAGTGAGCAGACGGAATTTTCGCTCGATAATCAAGGCTTAACGAACAATCTTTGAGCGAAGGCCTGCAGGAGCCTCACTTTGAAGAAACATTACACTATCATATAGAGCCTTTGCTAACGCTGCGGCTACGGGACTGCTGAGACTGGGCCTGTCCAAACCTGCGCAATAAGTACGTTCTAGGCATCAGTGAACTGGATGGCATCGGTTACCATCGGCTACCACCAGAGTACCACCGGCTACTTCGAGCTGGATTGCTGATATGATGTTTCGATCTAATCGTAATCCGTTCCTGATAGTGGAGTCCAAGAAAAAGCTCGAAACCGAATTCTCGCTGCCTCCATTTCTGGCAAAGGAGTTCTGGAAGGAAACTGTAACCCCAGAAGATGGTATGACTTTTTGTTTGATGCATTATCGACGTTCCTGCTGAGACCCGAATGCTTTTAATGCAAATAGCAACATTGTCAGTGACACATGCCCCGGTCTAGTATTTGAGAACATTACTGTAAGTGCTCTACGCTCCTCTCACTGTCTAGTGACCTTTCTCCCTCGGACACCATCCATACCGAGCTCACGCAACATTTGCCTATCAGAAACACCATAGGGCGTTTCGGAGGCTGGACTATCGTTGCTTCATTGGCTCGAATACGCCTGTTCCTAAGCGCGACGGATTGCCCTTGAGGAGTTCAGCCAGGATGTCGGCCACTGTACTTCACGTGTTCCTATTCAATTCGCACCAGTGGATGACCTGCCGCATCTGCCGTGGGATCGGGCTACCGAGCTCATGGGAGCCTTGCAATCCATACCTACCAATATGAAATTCAATTCGCTGATTGATTCACGCTTCAAGGAGTCTAGCATCTGCGGGTGCCTTCTAGTCGTCAGCGTGGATTCTTTACATATTCACGATGTGTTGACATGCATGAATGATGGAATAGGAGGATGGGCTAGGACATAACTCGCATGATCAAGTGTGCACGGTGGCCTATCTGGTGTATGTGAAGTTACGCCAACTAACCGTCTTGTTGCGACGTTAATATACGACCTGTCTAGTCGAACGTGCTCAATGATTGGCAAGAATGACAGAGCCTATCTTTCTGACTTCCTGGTCTGTCGATGTAGTTGACAGAACTTGGTCAGTCGGCGGACTCCGGAACAGTCCACGATTAAGTAAGCGGTGGCTGTACTACTACATACCTCTTAGTCAGCATTCGTGGTTGAAGAAGAACAGGTTTCCAAATATAGCAAGTGAAGCTGTATGATGGCTCCTCCCTCGAAGGGACCCCTGCAAAGCTAATCGGCAAGCCGAGCCGCGAAGCAGTTCGAACTTGTTCTCTTTCTCCTACCAACATCTTTGTATCGCATACAAGCCTCTCCTATGACAGGGCGTCCGCCAAGCATGCCCCCCGACAAGCCCATCGCCAGACGGGCAACCGACGACGACGAAGCCCGTCCATACGTGATTGTGAGTGACATTGGCAAGGGAAGCTTTGCAACTGTGTACAAGGGATACCACGAGGTATGTATCGCGCGACCTTTTCTTTTGGCTCGTTAATTCAGTATTCGTTGACGCCTATTAGGAAACCCATCACACAGTCGCAATCAAATCCGTCCGAAGAGACATCCTCACAGCCAAGCTGCTCGACAATCTGCAAAGCGAAATAGAAATTTTAAAGTCATTATCCCATCGCCATATCACAAAGCTTATCGACATCGTGGTATGTCGAATTTCATTTTGGTTCAAAATCATGGATCGGGACACGTGTGGAATCGCTATCGTACGAACGGAGAGTGTTTCCACCCCTCTGGTGCGATCGGGTTACGCCTGGCCGTCTCCCTTTGTCATTCCAAAGCAATCAGCACTGTGTCTTGTACTCACTTCGTCTCGCAGCGTGCAGAACGGAACATATTCCTCATCATGGAATATTGTGCAGGTGGCGACCTCACCAACTACATCAAGAAGCGCGGCCGCGTAGAGGGTCTTGAATACGCCCCAAATCCCGGAGCTGCCTTGCAGTACTACCCCCATCCAAGGTCGGGTGGCCTTGATGAAACCGTCGTCCGCAGCTTTCTGCGTCAGCTAGGTATGCTCTTCCTCCTCCTTATCATCCCGCTCACACAAGCAATATCGCTTTGAATAGCGCGAGCACTGAAATTCTTGAGAACTAGAAACCTCATCCATCGTGATATCAAGCCACAGGTTGGCTCTCTTTTACTTTTCTCACGCTCACGGAGCTCATTGTACATAGAATTTACTCCTCAATCCGGCACCCCCTGAAGAACTGGCAAAAGGACATCCTACCGGTGTGCCAATCCTGAAGGTTGCTGATTTTGGGTTCGCTCGCTCGCTTCCCAACGCAATGCTGGCAGAGACTCTCTGTGGTTCGCCGTAAGTTCGTATTTCAGCCGGGAACTGGTGCAAAAGCTGAATATTGTACTAGGTTGTACATGGCGCCCGAGATCCTGCGGTACGAGAAGTATGATGCAAAAGCTGATCTGTGGAGTGTTGGTGCTGTATTATACGAGATGTGTGTAGGGAAACCGCCATTTCGTGCGCAGAATCACGTCGAGCTTCTGAAGAAGATCGAACACTCGAAAGGTGTTAAATTTCCCGACGAGGATCCACCGCGTGCAGCTTCAAATCACCCCACTCCACACTCCACGTCCTCGGCAAGACCGGAAGAATCACAGACTGTACCTTCTGATATCAAAGTGCTTATCCGTGCCCTTCTGAGGCGTCGGCCGACGGAACGTGCCAGCTTCGAAGAATTTTTCAAAAGCGAAGCCCTCGCGAAATCCAAGTTTCCTCGTCCAGCCCCAGAACCTCCACTGCGTACGACCACGATCGCCACTGTTTCCAGTATGCAAACTGAAGAAGAAGAAGAACTACCCATTGGTAAAATTCCGGAGCACCACAAGGTAATCCCCCCGGAAGTCCTCGACCCCAAGGCGATGATCCCGCCTAGCAAGTTCCATTTTCGGAGAAGGGAAACGATATCGGAAGACACGGCTTCAGAGGCTATTCCCCGCCCATCTTCTCAAAGGTAATGTATCAAGGTATCTGGTAGCTCAAATAATAACGTTGGTTTACTACGGACAGCCCAACCTCGTCGCGTGGTAAGGCACCCCCGAACCCCCCCGAACCTGCTCAAATTCGAACTGACGCGGAACCTGACCTGGTCGCTGATAACGACAAAGCTCGACACGCACCTAAACCCCTATTCCCTGAGGGGTCAATCATTCCTGGTGAATCAGAAGAGGATGGAATTATCCGGAAAGAATACGTGCTTGTTGGAGATGTGCGTGCGCTAGAGTTTAATCGCGCAGTTGACGGCAAGTTTATTTACTGTTTCCCCCGATTCATGCAGATCTCTTACCAAAGGATCCACAGAGCTTAGCACAGCCCGCCGCAGGACATCTCGTGAGCCTCGCACTGCTGGATCTCCCCTTGCGGATGAAACATACCCTCCGGAGCATGTATTACCCTCCTCCCGCTCAAATTCCCCTCTAACCGCGCCGATCCCCACGACTTATAACACCACGTTTCCTCCCCCACCACACCCTCTTGCACCCCCCCTTTCCTCCTCCCCTACTCGCACAGCATCTAATGCGCTCAGTCGTGCGCTGTCGCTCGCATCTCGTAAACTCTTTGGGGTATCGACACCCAAATCACCCATTTCTCCGGGCTCCGGTCATTACCGTGCACCACCGTCACCACGCCGACCACAAATCTTACTAAGATCACCTACGAATGAAGGAGAGGCGGACAAGAATGGCGTCCTCGGTGTTCGTGATCCGATGGAGGATGAATTACTCGCCACACTGGAGGAGATGGCACAGAAGACAGACGTATTGACACATTGGGCGGATGAGATGTACGAGGCTGTGAAGGCAGTTCCACAGAGTCAGCCCTCTTTGGTTTCCTTCAGGATCATTTGTTGTCATGACTGATGCATTCGGCCATATACAGAACCCCTTCCTGATCCTACCAAGTTTGCACGTAGGGAAGGTGAGGCTGAAAAGCATGCCGAGCGACGGCGGAATGCGGATCAAGAAGCGGAATTTACTGCTGTGACGTGCGTTGCGGTGTACATGCTCCTGATGTCATTCTCCCAAAGGGGGATCGATAAACTACGAAATTATCAAGAGCATCTGCGGATGCGATATCCTGATGGGGACTTTGTGGTCAGTGCGGGCTTTGATGATGGTGAACGCTTTATACTTGTGCCTATCGAGTACAGTGCTGACAGCTCTGTCCAGCGCTTGCATGGTTCAAAGAACAGTTCATCAAGTGTAATGATCGCGCAGCGCTCGTGAAGACGTGGTTGCCAGCGCAATATGACGGTCCTAAGATATACCTTGATCAATTGGTTTACGATCGAGCACTGATGCTCGTTAGTGGCTTGCCTCCTCGCTGATGTTGTTATAATGTTGTGGTCTCTTGCAGAGTCGAACAGCTGCTCGGAAAGAGCTCCTGGATCAGGCAACAAGTCCCAACGAGTGTGAGAAATTGTACGAGGAGTCCTTGTGGTGTCTTTACACCCTCCAAGACGATCTACAACAAGATAATCCATTCATGGAGGAAGATCGAAATACAATAGCGACGTGTAAGTTTCTCCTTGATGTATGCACATGTCACTTCATTTTTTTTGTATATTGCAGGGATAACAAGGACGAAGCTACGCCTTGTTCGATGTCGAGCCCGGATGAGCATGAACGACAAGGATCGAATGAAGGACGCACTCTTGGATCAGAATCTAGTCGATGCGAGATATCCACCACCTTGGGATCCACAAGCGCTTGAGAAACTTGAACGGCAGCAGCGGGCTGTGGCTGGGCAGCGCTCGTGATATCAGCCATCGGCCATCATTCTTCATACTGATTTGCATCCCCCCCTCATGTCTCCTTTCATCATCAACACAGTCGAGTAACAATCATCGTTTGCCGAACATTTTTGGATGCGACGAGCTAATGATGATTGGCTAGTTCATTTGCTACACATATGTTTCGACTTCATATTCTGTTTTCGGTGACATTACTTTAGGGACTCTATTTATCGGTCATATACCATCGGACGTAACACGTGTGGAGATGTTACCAGTGTAATATCCAGTTGCTGTATCTTACTCTTAGATGGTACCAAGTACCATTTTAATCGCGATCGCTGGTTGGGGAAGACTTGGAAAACATTCGCGCGAAAAACGTGCGTCGTTGGATGGCTGGGTCAACCACAGTGTGTTCTATTTCACGTTCCCGAGATGTATAATTACTATGACCTCGTCACCTAACACACGGTATGATCTTTACAACAATATTGGCACTTTGTAGAAACGTATCCTGTATAAACGAGCGTCGATCCCGATCCCCCAGGTCTCTGCATCAGACATCGAAGCCCTTGTTCAGGTCTTGATACAATAACGCTCTCATTCCAAGTGGAAGAAGCGGTTCCCCGCCAGGTCGGTCAGCGATGTACCCTACGTTTGCTTGTCTGAGCACCGAATCAAGTCGTTTTCGAGAGATAATTGTGACTGACTGAAAGGCATCTCGACGCTCTCTTTGGCGTTGAACTTGATGGTTGGAAACACCTACAAAAAAAAAAAAAAAAGAAAACGTTGTGATCAGATGTGCTTGGGAATTGGGTATGTATTGGAGGGGAGGGAGGGGACGTACGACGTAAGGTATGTCGTCAAGCGGAACTTTTTATTTTATTTTCAGGAACGGGGAAAGGGTGGCGCATCAAGCTTCGAAGGAATCCATGGAGATGCCAAGCTTACTTTTGTCATCGACGACTCGTTTCGTAACGCCCAGTGCCGTATCGGTCGTCATTTGCACGGGCCCAAGGTGACGCGTCGGAAATCCGAGTTGACGAAGTTGTGATGTGCGGTCTCGAGGTGGATCGTCACCTGATATGGTAGCCCCGGTGAGGAGATTCAAAAGGTCGTGCTTGGAGGAGAGCGAGGAATACCTAGAATTCCCTAGGGCGGGGGTTAATCGCAAGAGAAAGAGCGGAAAGGAATGACGAATTGTCTTGCCCCGAATAAGAACCATTCGAATTCCAGACCGTCCTCGGGCTCGAGTTTGCGTTCAGCCTTGGGATCGAGCAAACAGACTTTGGACAAGGGAACATTCTGATTTTTTAGCAACTCCAAAACAGATTGTGTGTATACATGAGAAGATGTGGCCGGCCCACTGACGGAGGCCAATTTTTCTTGTAGAGAGGTGCAGGATTTCTGTGAGAGATGCGTGAAGAAAACATGGGCAGATGTGCCAGCGAGCATCTTCATATGCTATCGAAGCGGGATCAATATAGACTGGGATAATTATAATTCATTGAATGGAAAGGCATACGGTGTACTCGAGCTCCACCCACGGAGGAAGTGAGCTCGGGGTGGCTTCGTCCTCTTCCATGTGCTCTGCGGGATGTTCTCAGTCGTCACATTCTCGATGCGCATCATCATTCCTGGAATGACCTATGACATATGTCGGGCCCATTCTTGATCGATTTGTTCCTACGTCCTAGGAAAGGCCCACTCGTTCAAGTCAACTTGATTGATCCTGATCTCCAACTCAGGTTGTTTCGACTCAGCTGCCTGCAAGGGTGTTGACCTGGTAAACTAACTAGATAAACAAGGAGTAAGTTCATGCTTACTTGAATATGACCCGAGGCTGTGGGCCGACGGACACACAATTTAATCCTGTGTACTAATCGCGTTAACCAACTTAGCTAGTACAGTAATAGTTAGTAGGCATCGATCATTGATTATTTATTACATCCATTTTTGGACTCTTTTCTTGGCCGTGTGCCTCGCAAGTGTTCGGATCCGGAAATGAAAGTCTTTCCAATCATTGATTGCGGTCGTATCCCTCTAGGGAAAACGAAACAAATAGATACATTATGTTACGAGCAGTGTGTTACTTGTCCGATCCTGTGGGTGGAAAGTGGAGGAGAGGCTCTCTCGGGTGTGAGAAAAATCGAGGTTAGGAAGTGGTAGGTGGGTGAAAAAGAAAGGTGAGGACGAGCAAATTTGGGCTTGAACGAGCACGCAACCGTGTGGCACAAACGGAAAAGGGGCGCGTCCTTAACGCCACTCGTCCAGAGGCAATACTTGGCTCACATATCACCGCCTCTACATCATCTTGGGTAGGTCAGCTACAGTACAGAACTGAGCACGCAATGCACAGGAGTTTGAGGGCCGCAACTTGAGCACTTGTGGGTCTCTCCTCTGCCGCTGACAATACACCTCTCATAATGCACGGCTTCTTGATGCTCCCAACCGTAAGCATGATGTCCAGTTACCATATTAATTTTATCCTCACCACAAAAGGTCTGCAATGGGCTCACCTTGCAGCAATGCCAGTGGTCATGTGTACTTGCAAGTTTGGGTTGTACCGTGGTACTTATTACGCTACGGTCGGATAACAGCGGACATGTTTCATTACCGTTCACGTGGTTCCGGGACTCCTGAATCCGCGCGTTGCGCGATTGCATCGGGATGCTCAACGGGTACCTCCTGGACCCCGCGGTTCCATCGGACGTGACGACCCATGACTTCCTACCTGAAATTAAATGATACCAATGGTAACCCAACAATTATTCCCTCACAGATCTGCTGAACCTCCCTCCCAATGATAGAAACCAGAAAATCGTATAAAGAGGAGTCGCTGGCGGTTCGGTTGACCTCACCCTCCCTCAGTACAACCGACGATATCATTATATACACATGACGGGTGCAAAATTTAAAGTTGCAATTTGGTATGGAGTCGATGCCATACACGGTTCACCGCAAACTGACCGTTAATTTCACGCGCATCGGCAGTGGAGGGGGCGTCAGTGGCTTGACGCTCGCTGTGG
>JBBPRD010000166.1:0-18953 GCA_038092855.1 Boletus piedmontensis
AGAATGTGAACGACGACGACATGCCCTCGACACCCTCCGCCGCTTCGTTTACAGTCCGTCGGCCAATACCCATATCTCGACGGAAGCCCACCCGTGGGCTCCCTCTGACATTCAGTTCTCTGCGACGAATCAGACCATGATAAAGGGACTGGAATTGTATCCGTCAATGGCTCCGGCACAATAGCCACCATACAGATTTGAGCAATGAGGAGAAAAGAACCTTGTCGGCGGCTTCAAGCAACACAGTGGCCGGCTGGTGCCTCATTCGCAATCGGTCATCATGTTCCATTGAGGTCGACTCACAAACATGGCACGTGTCGACGGTCTCCGCGGACCAATCCACAGCTGAGGTCGTCGAGGAAACGGAAGACCAAAGAGTTCTTCATCCCATTCTAGCCGGCGAAGACGACAGCCCCTGTCCCCGTTGTTGAAACCATCCCTGTGCCTCCCCTCTCGGAAGCAGGTGCGTTCGACGTTCAAAAACTAACGTTGCCACAGCGGATGACTACGAACGTATCCCCACACACATTGGCTTTTGGGGCCGCTATGCTGCGTACTATGGGCTGGACCGAGTTGGATAAGAGAGAAGGGAAAATTGCCTTGGGGAACTATACCTGCCACAGGCGCGCCATGCTCTGTTAGGCATCAGCGCGAAGGAACGGGAGCCAGACGACGACGGGAGCGGAAAGAAGAAGTTAAAGGGTAAAGACATGCGCTACATCCCCGTCGCAAGAAAGGAGAGCGGTCATGGCACCAGTCCCGGCATCGTCGTGCTCGGTCCAGGCACGTGACCTGTCCCTGCAGCCAAACCTGACCGTCTCCAGGTCCCCTCCCAACCTAGGAAAGGCCTATCCACTAGATCCTTTACAGGTGTTAGGCTAGATTCAGACGCTTCGATAGCCTGGCCACTATCACTAGTCACTAGTCACTGGTCATGCATCATGACCATATGTGTGTCAACGTGTCAACATTGAGCAATCGCACAAGAGGCTTGCTAAACTGTTCCACCAGACTTGCCAAGATGTAACAACTATTCGACTCGCGAACTGATCCCGAGCACAAGTATATTGACATTCACGTCCAACACCACGTATCTCCAAACATGTCCTCAGGAGTAGAGAATGAAAACAATCTTCTCGGCGAAGCCTTACTTTGTATTTTACCGCCCTGGGGAGTACCAAGATGGACTTGCAGCTTACAAGGCATCGTACATAGCTCTACAGCTTCTGTAGTTCAGAAGACCCATCATCCTGCCGACTATTCCTGCGATTGGCACTTTTCCAAAAGCAAGATTGTCCTAATATTATTCAACTTTTTTCTTACACCGTCGATCACGGATTCTCGTTATATGACATTGCTGAGGAGCACTGGGACGTCGAAGTTGACGTTGATCCGATCAGGACACAGGCTCGAGTATCCATAGCTGGCTGGAGCCTTGGTAGTTATTTGCCACGAACACCTGTAACGAATTAAGCTCAGCAAACAAACAACCCCCACACGACATAGCCATGCGACTCCTACGTTCGAGCAATCCCCACTACCATCAATGTCGAGCGTGAATTGTAACTTTGGAACGAACAACCTGTAGCAAAATAAATATGCCATTGGTCACGACACGAGTGAATGGACGCCGGCCTACTGATACAAGCTTTGCCCAGGAACAGGAATGATTGACCATGAGTCGTATCCTTCACCTTTACTGTTGATGACATAGTATGGCGGGAATTGAAATAGGTCCGTGACGAAAGCACCGAAGGTTGCATGTGTGCCAAGCTTGATAGAATAACCATCGGGGGCGTTTGTCAATTCCCACTGTTGATGGGTTAGCTTTGTCGAAGACGCGTGAGTGGAGCAGCCTGTTCACGAACCGTGCCTTTTTCCTTGGGATCATCCGTCTGGGCGATGATTCGACCACCGTCATCTGGTACAAGGTAAGCGCCGCCTCGGCCATAGCTACGGAGCTTGTATCTTCCCTCCTTCACAATGTCGTACTTGGACTGTCCGTACGGGAGATCAAAGAAAGCCTTTTCGGTTCCGCATGCGCTGCTGAAGATCTTGGTCCAATAATCCCACCTCTTCTCGCTCTCGGGTATTCTCTGGATGTTTTCATTAATAAATCCTAATCAAAAGATGACCATGTTGTGAGAGAAACCTGAAATTCAAACTCGAGTTGATTGCATACGTTTGTATTTCGCAAAGGACCCTCCGCTTGCATTTTCTTGAATCCACAAGGAATAATATGGCGTGTCTGAAGAGCTTCGTCAGACCATTAAACGCTAATAGTAAGAGGGGAGCAGACTTTTGACTGTGGCCGGATCGTTCAACAGCTTGGTAGCAATGGTATAGTATCCCTGGGAGACATCAGCTTTCTTATTGACGTAAACAATACTGCTATTCACCATGATACATGGCAGTAATACGATATGCATACTGCGAAGAGAAGACGCGCTTTAGTTGACCCAGCTCTGGAGTTGAAATTACACGCACGACGTACGCAAGCCAATCCCCCTCTTGAGCAACATCCTCATAAAGTTTAATAGATTGCTTGAGTTGGTTCGACATGGGCTCATTGGCGATTATGTCCTTTGGAACGCCGAGTTGTTTCTCGCACACGTTTCTCGCGTTGGTGGAATACCGAAGACTGTGTGAAAGCTTCGTTGCAAAGTCTTCTAGGTCCTGGAAAGAAGCCCTGGACTGCAAATTACCAATGGATTGCATTCTCACTCGAGCATAATATTCCAGATATGCAGCGTCTTGCTGTAGATCGACCGAGTCAAGACTAAGTGATGGATATCTGATAGTGGTCTCTTACTATCATGTAGTGCCGGAAACCATTTAGAGGAGCTCGGCCACTGGCCATATCACGAGGGAAAGGGTGGTTCACCAGAACGTTCCAGGCATCTCGAGATCTCTGGATTAGTTCTTGAATATGATCCTGCGGCTCGCGGAGGGTGCTAGCAAACATGCTTGACCCTAACGGGACAGCCTGGCCTCGAATGCTGTAGGAGTTATTGCAGGTCAACTATTGATTGACAAGTATACATACTGGGAATCGGCGACGGCATGGGCGACTGCCAGGGCAGCGCGGCTGTGAGGGCTAGTATGCGACGAGGAGTCACACTCCACCAAAGTCATCGCGGTCGGGTGGTCGAAACCAAGAGGGTGGTGAGCAATGCGTCGTAGCTGCTGTAGACAGCCTATATGGGTGATGCTGTGGCCCGCGCACCAGGCCATCTGCCAATACCTCCCTGAACCACTTGGAAAAGCATCGGCGATCGTCTTGACCACAAGTTTACGCTGTCCGATGAAGAGCATCGAGTGCAAGGACTTGTCCAAGGTACATTAAAAGGAGGGATCATACACGGATCGGCAGCACGGTTGTTGAGCAGAGCGCACCAAGTGATC
Organism: Boletus piedmontensis; assembly: GCA_038092855.1. Taxonomy (NCBI): domain Eukaryota; kingdom Fungi; phylum Basidiomycota; class Agaricomycetes; order Boletales; family Boletaceae; genus Boletus; species Boletus piedmontensis. The sequence continues at coordinate 3,406 of JBBPRD010000166.1, forward strand.
CGAATTTGGTTAACGTTGAAATGGTGGCGCAAAGCGGCGTCTAACCTCAAGATAACACCGCATATCACGGAAGCGAACAAAGAATGAGAGTCAGCGATCCAAGCGTTATGAAAAAGGTGATTATATGTGTTCCCATTTCATGAGCACAAGGTAGGCCTCAGAATCGGTGGAGTGGCCGAAAGCGAATGCAGAGGTTACGAAAGGACATGTAATCCTGTGGCATGCTGGTGGCCCCCGGAGTGACACGGCCGTTTGTGGTTAGTCCGGTCGAGGTGATTAAACTATATTTACGGATGGACGTGACGGTGAAGTGAAACTCGAAGGCCTTCGCTCGTCATAAAAGTAACATGGCGAGATTGAGGTACAGTGAACCAACTTGGCTGAAATTTGGTGAGTTGTCCAGAAGTTAAGAAATAGCAACCATTACATTGACAATGGTGCCTCTCTCACCCGCTCATTTCCGATCTCTGCAGCCCGCGAAATTGAGGGGATGGCAGGTTTAGATACTTGAAATCTGGATGAGTCTGCCTTGAGTGAGTTATATGCTCGTCGAACCGAAACGTGGTGTGGAGTCCTTTCGTCCATGGCAGCTTTGGGTCTGGTTGGATGTCCCTGCGACAGTCCATGGGAAAGTTTGGGGCGTATGATGTATATAGTATCAATTTGCAAGTCGGAAAGGGACGAGGGGTAAGTATCTTCAATCGACTGTGACTGCCACGATGACGGATTCTTTTCCCACCTCATCCACTAGTAGTAGACCGCGGAGCTCCGTCAAAGCTTGGTCTTCTTTCACTTTCCGATCCTCTTCCGATCCACTGGACGATCACCACCAGCCCTTTGCAAGGTGGTTTGATTTAATCCTTCAACAAGCAGTCAACCGCGAAAAAAGGCGAGCAATTGGTATCGCTATGGTATAATACTATGACAACCAACCAGCACTGATGCAACCTATGATGGTCGTTTCAAGCCTCCACAGCTTCCAGTAACCACATCTGACTAGAGCCTGTGTAGCCATTTGTCACGAATACCTGTTCACGAATGAAATCAACTGCCGAACAAGGGCATAAAATGACGCCCCGCTACTCATACCCTTGAATGGTTGTGACTGACTTCCACATCGAGCGTAAACTGCAACTTGGACGAAACGAACAATCTATCGAAACAGACGATTGGGTGCAATGCGAACGGGTGGGCACCGGCTTACTGGTACATCTTCTTCCCGAGGAGGGAAATAGGGTTAAGTGACCATGACCTGTACCCTTCACCCATGCTGTTGACCTCATAGTATGGAGGAAATCGTTCTGTGACAGAAACACCGAGGAATGTTCCACTCGCAATGTTCTTGATTAGATAACCGTCCCTAGTGTTCGTCAATTCCCACTGCCAGTCGGGTGAGCATTGCTGCGTGCGTGTGAGGTGCATGTACTTGAATCACGAACCGTCCAGGTTTCATCAGGATCTTCGTGCACCGCAAAGACGCCACCACCTTCGCCCGGAACAAGGTAGACGCCGTCTCTGCCGTAGCTGCGAATCTTATACCGACCATCGCGGATGACGTCGTACTTGAGGTCTTCGTATGCAAGGTCGAGAAATGCTTTTTCGGTTTGGCATGCTTTCCCAAAAATATCGATCCAGTATTTCCACCTCTTTTCGCTCTCGGGGAGCTTGCTAATGTGATCGTTGATGAATTCTGAATAAATAAATAAATAAATCCGTCAAATGTGGAATGTACTCGTGGCGCCGAGTGCGTACTCTTGTAGCGTTCAAAGGAACCCCCGCTCGAATTCTCTCGGATCCACAGAGTATAGTACAGGGTATCTGGGAGATGCTATCTATAAGCATTTTCAGCACAAATAAGAAGGAAGGAGCATACTTCTGAGTGTTGCTGGATCAGCTAAGAGCTTGCTGGCGATCGTATAGTATCCCTGGATGACATCAGCTTTCTGATTTATGTAAGCGAGTCTGCTGTTCACCATGATGCATGGCAGCAGGACGATGTGCACACTTTGGGGAGAGTGTGTTACCTGTGAGTCAACCAAGCCCAAAGGCCGACATATTTTAACGGGACGCACTCGAGCCAATCGCCCTCTCGAATGACACTTTCATAGAGTTCAATAGAATTTTTGAGCGCCTCTGACATCGGCTCATTCGCAACGACGTCCTGTGGAATCCCGAGCTGCTTCTCGCAAACGTTCCGTAAATCTTTCGCATACTGAAGGGTGTTGGGCATCTTCGCCACAATTTCCTCGAGGTCCTTGAAGGACGCCTTGGACTTCGAACTTGCAATCGACTGCATCCTCACACGAGCGTAAAACTCTAGATATGTGGCGTCTTGCTGTAGCTCAGGTTGAGATGGGTGAGTGGAAACTGCTACGGACCAACTTACGATCATGTAGTGTCGAAACCCATTCAGAGGGGCTGTGCCTTTGGCCATCTGGTGAGGAAAGGGGTGATTTACTAGATCCTCCCAGACCTTCCGATTACTCTCAATGAGAGTTCGGGTGTGATCCTCATGCGGCGCAGGAATTCTAGTAAACACGTTTAACCCGACGAGGGCAGCTGGTTCAAAAGTCCCGTGAGTGACAATAGAATCTACTAGTGGATCGACAATTGGAAAGACACACAAGGGATAGCCCCCATTAGGAGCCACATTGGAATGTACCACCCAAAGATCATTGAGTTGGTTATCTCGGGAGAGCGAGAATACATGGACTAGAATGAGATCGGGTATGATGACATTGCTGTGAGCGTAAGCCGAAAACATGTATGAATTATAGGGCACCTTGGTTGTTCAATTCGCAACTGGGGGAATACTGCGAACTACGAAGACTGAACGAAGACGAGTATTAAGACGGGGGGGGGCCAAAGTAAACGAGGAGGGAACGTGTACAACAGCTCGAATACATATGGCAGCCCAGTGCGTAATGCGAGTTCATTGTGATGGGTGAAAAGCGACCGTATTTGATTTGTTATGGCGGGGCGAGAGGCGCTGGGAATGATCGAAGCAGCGGCGAAGATTTGCTGTGCGAAACTTTGTGACTAGAGTATGAAGTGACTCACCCGTATCAGTTCCTTGCGAGGGCTTTGCGCCGCCTTCACGATGTTCTCCGCCGGGACGTCTAGCTCTGATTTTCTGGTTGCTCACGAAGACTCTGGATGCGAGAGGGCGATGCAGATGCCCTACCCACACGCTTTCAAGGAGCACCGACCGCCCTGGCATTCCTCGATCCAGTAGTTTGCTGATGTCTTCCTAGGGATTTGGGTGACCATGTGCTTAGGCGCTCAAGCCATCACAGCTTCGTGCACAACTGCGCCGTGCATCGCTGTATGTGATCACCAGGTCCTGCCGCCTCAGAATCTGGCCTAGGTTTCCTCGGCCAGGTTGTAAGTGGGCGAGAGCGGAAATGACTAGATGAACAACGTGCAGGAATCAGCGAACATCGGATGAGTTCTTCACTATCTAGGGTCACCAGAACCATGAGGCCTGAAATAAGAATAAGTGAAAGATGATGTGCGCCAGTCCGCAAATGGGAAAATGGCTCTCAAGCCGCCCTGTTTGAACAGTGGTTCTTCTTCCAGTATCCTGGAGGTTTGAAGTTAACCAGAGCGCTCGTGAGTCGTGACGGGGCACGGGGTTCACATACTAGCAAGTGTAGTATAGTGTAAGCCAGCGTGCTTACATATAGACATCAATGCGCACGGTGCTAGGGATGATTAATGGTGCCAATTGGCTCGTGGGTTTTAACGCTGTCAATTGCTACTGTAAATGTTCCAGAGAGTACTTACCTTTGGTGAAAAATCCCGTAGCAAGGAGTCTGTCCGATGCCGAATGACTTGGTGCGACAGTAGTCAAGTATCGCCGTTGTCTCTAAAGGGGGTTGGGGCGTAAATCACTGGCATGCACACATCATGATGCAGTATCCTCGAGGCTTCATTGTGTACCATCCGTCATTATGCCGCATTCGAACATGATTTTGGAAGCCCAATTGGGCGCTTGCGGGCCTCGTTCCTGCCAAATTTCTTGCTGATGATGCATATTTCTCATAATGCATGGCTTTCTGGTAGCCCAGGCCGAAGGCCCAAGCATATGCATTATGGCCGATCGTACGGTATATATACCTCTGCCAGGAACCATCGACATATTTTAAGTTGAGCCTACGTAAATAATTCGACACTCACCGGTCACCCACTGAGTGGCAGCAGTTTCACCCACGAAAGCATCTTTGCGCCATTCTTGCATGGGCCCAGTCCCACGATTTTCACGCATAACCATTAACGCAGCAAGAGCTCGCCTGACGTATGGAAGGGCCGTTGCCGTTTCGAAGGGTTTAAAATGGTCCTGCGTGGTCGGAACTGGTCCGGTCCACTCACTTGGTCCCGAATATATAGTATCATTGCTCTGCTAAATCCGCATTGCAGCTCCGCATCGTACTCCAAATTCGCTGCATTCTCTACGTGGAATGCATTTCGCGTGCCCTATATGTAGCGGCTTTTGTTAAGCAGAAAAAACGCTACACCTCAAGCCGACTCCGTGATTACTCGTTTCAAGTTCCTATGGCTTTCCAGGCTGCCTGGAGATCTGTCCCATTCCATATGGCTCCAAATTCAGGGCTAAATTGCGCCTGATTCCCCACGCGCACGCCCCATATCTGACGACAGTTCAGGAGGAGGACGCAAATGACAGAAGGTGGGCTAATCTGTCGTTTTCGTTCAGAATGTCAGTAACATCGCCTTTTCGACTTTCTTTCGGCGTTATGTCTATTTGAGGATTCTGTAACCATGCCGCTTCGTCCGACGTCGGGGTGTTCAGGTTGCACCTGACCACCATGGAATCGCAATGCATACACCGATCGATGAGTCCCTTCGATGATGATCAATGATCAACGCTCAACGTCCATTGAGGTGATCCCGGCTGTCACTTCTGCATTATATTCGAACCTCCTCTCTGCTTCGCGAGCCCAGCTTCGCGAACTAAGTTCGGGTTGATATCATATACCGGTACCTTGAGTTTCATCTGCTCCCTTTCGCGACGCCCCTTGACGATCACATTCTCCTCATTGTGACAGCTGAAGTGACCATCATGCAGCACCCCATAACGTGCATAATCAACGCTGACATGAATTGCCATGACGTTTCCCGAGTGAGTGAAAACTGTTTTTTTTTTTTTTCCTCTGGCTAGCTCGCGCTGAAACCCGAGTCTGGGCGGGGTCATGTGTGGTGTATTCAAAGTTACAGCTCTTACCTGCCTGACCTGTCCAGGATGCAGGCTGTCCTGTGCCGTTCATCACCTAGCAACGTGATCGATTGATTATGGCCACCCCACGCCATCTTTTTGAACGTAATTCCGTGCGCTTGTTTCCTGCCTGCACTTTTCATTAAACACAAATTCATGGGTTCCCTTCTTGCCTGCAAACACATGGCATGGCGGTAGTGCTTCAATTTCACATTGTGTGGCCCAGTTCCTCGCAGACCTACACGAGCTCGTCGATTACTTTGGAGGAATGCGTGTTGAAGCGGAAGTGGTTGGCCCCAACGGCAACCATGGATCCTCTAGGCCTTGGATGGCCTTCGATCTCGATCCGCCTCTCTCCCATCGTTCCGCAATGTCCTTTGCAAAGGCTGTCTTTGCGGGTCGCCGGGCTTGTATCCCCATCGAGGCTCTGGATGGCACGCACGTTGGCGACCGAATTTTGGGGTGCTTTCTGTGGATCTCATTGCAGACCAGCTTTGCTTGCCTCCTTCGCCAGCGGTGATCATCGATCCCCTTTGCCTGCATCTTGTTTGACTCCACGAATGGGGAAAAAACGGCCACGTGCACTTGGAGTGTCGAGAAGGTCACATAAATGTCCGGTGAGTTGTGGCGTGGGGAACGGGGAATGGTTTCGTGCATGACAGGGTTGCTTACGGTCTCTCCCGATTCGTGGGTAATTTTATAACATAATTTCTCATAATATTAGCACCTGGGGTGTACTAAAGTACTTTTGTAGCCCTGATTGGCTGCCCAGCCCGTGCTCGGACAGGTGACACGTGGCCTTGCTGTCCTTCCAGTCATAATCTGGCCTCCTTGAAGACAGGAACGTGCAGTCCTGAATCCACACTTGTACTCGGTCAAGGCAACTGGGCTCCACCTCTCGATCAGCTCTCTGTTTGGCGCGAACGTGATTACATACTTTTACTGGTAAAGGGCCAAAAATGAGGTGACAACCTAGCAGTGTTACCCCACACTTCGATTTCCGTGATGCCAGTCGTCGAAGGAACCCTGTAGCGGCGGCCGCAGCTCAGATCCGCAGCTGTACATGATCTCAATTTTCCCCACGTCGGAGTCGGCTCACCGCATCTGATCTGAATCTGTACTGTACTTGTTACTGCTGAGTTGTTGTGTAACCTTGCCCGTCCGCTGGCTGTCTCAGCGAGCTTCGCTTTGAGCGTTGTTGGTGCGACACTCGTTGCCTGAACGGATAAGGACCGACCGCAGTCATGTTTCAGTCGTGCCATGTGTAGTTTCAAATCTCAATGTCAGCCACTTTGTTGAGCACGGTTCAACAACTGCAATAGCGTACAATAGCAGCATGAACAATTATCCCGTCTCACGGCGTTCTCCGAGGGTGTCCTTAGACTCTGAGTTACTAGGCTGCAATTGCTACCTGGAAGGTGTTTGGACAGGTCAGGGACAATAGTAGAATTGGCCGGCTACAGTATTGTCACGTCCGCGACCATATGTGCCTGGAGAGTCATCGATCACGACGATCTGCGATGGGACGGGAAGAATCGGGATAGGCTGGTCAGCAGCTGGGGCGGACAACGAAGGAGATCCGTGAACGGCAGAGCGTGTGTGGACAGCAGGCACGAAAAGAGTGCGGATATTACGTGAAGACAATATTGGGGGTGAGGGAGCAGGAATGAAAAGGAAATATGAATGTGGAATGTGCCCAGTGACCAGCTGGCCCAGCCAAGTTGACGGATCCACATGACAGACCGCGGGGGCAGAGCAAAGCGAGCTGTTCCGATGCGGGTCGACACGAAAACAACTGTTAGGCCCTCGCAGCGCAGCAAACGAGCAGTCGCAGCCAAAAACCATCCATAAGAGGAGGGAAGAAAAAAAAAAAAATGAAATGAAATGAATGGATTCATAATTTTATTTATTTTATCGGTTTTGCTAATGGTTAGCGTGTCGGGCCGAATTGCTGAGCTGTTGTGGACATACACGGGAGTAATTTGTCACTGCACGCCAGCTGCTTCGACGCTCACAAGGCCATCAAGCCTCCTTCCCTCACCACAAACGCACACGGCCTCCCGCCATTGCCTGCAACCATCGCCAACGACGACAAGGACAGCTCACTGCGCTAGTGACCCCGTCGTGCACGGATCACCCGCTCTCCTCGGTTGCATCATCAAGGAACCGTGATTGTTTCAACGACCGGATTCTGCCCGCGCAATCCTTCTTGGGCCCCTTCCACCTTTTGACTCGCCTTCTTCCGCTTCCAAAGGATTGATTATATATCCCTCTCTCATTTATCGTGTTAATTCCTCGCGCCTCTCTCCTTTCTGGCAACCCATGCTGGCCACCTTTTCCGTCCCCATTCTCTCCGTCACCGCAGAGGCTGTCAGGGATCTCCAGGGTCAGGACGCGCTCTACAGTCTCTGGACAGGTGAGCCGTTGGGTTTCATTGCTTTCTGACACCCTGTCTCTGACCTTCTCCCTTTATCAGTCTTCACAAAGTGCAAAGAGTCTGTCCAAGATGGCCACCGTCTAGAGAACATCTCTTGGCGGTTGTGGTATCGCGAGCTTCTTCGGACACAGGTCTCCTACCAGCCGTCTACCCCGGAACTGGCCACACCGCATCCGAAAGACGTCCGATCTCGCTCGTCGTATTTCTCCGCCCACACCAACGAGAAGGTGTCACCCGAACTCCAGGGTGAGCGCCAGTTCCCTAAAACTGTCTAGCGCAGTTCAATTTAGCCATGACTAACTCTTTGCTCTTTGCCTTTCTTGTAGTCCTTTCAACCGGGCTGCCGTCGCCTTCTGATCAGGCATCGCCATCACCGTTGCCACCCCCAATGCCCACTATGATTCCCCCGTCAACGCCGGAACGCCCACGAATATCTCCGCACTCTGTAGGGTCGACCGCTCCCCTTAGTTCTTCTGCCCGTGGCAAATCAACGTCTGGTGTTGGGCGTTTGATTGTCGACATGTTACCAAACCAAATTTCGATTCCCCAGCGTAAGTCAGCCTCTCCCGCCGCCGCCGCCACGATGCCAGTATTGTCAACGCCTCCGCCGACAGCGCAGCCATCTCGGTCCTGTGATGTTAACGTACCGCTTGTCCAATTACCTACATCCGCACAGGCGCCATTTCCCCGTGTCGTTGTCGTCAATCCGACCCCGCATCCGACTCCGCCAACGACGCCAGTATTACATGATGATATACCGCATGCTCCACAACCGCCATCCACGTTCCTTTTACCGCCTTTGCCTCCTCCTGTGCTCCGGCCGACAGTCCCCTCCGCGAAAGTACATCCACAAGAACAAGAACAACCGCCCCTCTCACTGATCTCTAGGGAACCATCGTTATCACATATCCCGGCCCGTGATGCCGACGCCGGATCGCTGGCCCGGCAGCCAGATCGTCGCTTCTTCCTTCAACAATCTCCCGAAGATGCTTCAGTTGAAGGAGGAGACGGCTCGACGGCGAGCGGAAAGTCCCCTTCTGACTTATTCGAAGCGAGCAGCGCTACGTCGAGCCAGGTGAAGAGTGTCTTGACCGATGTGGATGTGGACGATGATAACAAGGAAGATCGGGAGGAAGAGGAACAAGAGGAGGACGATCCACGATCGATCACCGCTGCAGCGGAGGGTGGAGCGAGACATTCTGCGCACGGTCGTCAAAATAAGCCGAAAAGGGTAAAGGAAGTTGGGAAGCGTCCCCTAGTAAAGCGGTCGCATTCGGGAAAACACGTTGCGCCATCGATGGTCAGGAAGCTATCGGCACAGCAGCACCCCCAATTGGAGCGTGCGGAAAAGAAGGGTGCTCTGTTTAATATTGGCTCGGGTTCCTCGAATGGGTCGAGGTCAGCAAATGGTTCGACGGACAAGGGCCTTGCGAGGTCTTCCCCCGTGGCTGATGGGTTTACGTTCACGGCTATTCAACCGTCAAAGATGTCTTCACAGGTGTACCCCCCTGTGATACCCACAGGGTTAGCCAATGGTCATATCGCTGCCGGCAACACTGTGTTGAATGGCAACGTGAATGGCAATGGCAATGTGAAAGCGAGCGCGACGGGGAAGGTGAATGGCAATGCCCAGTCACGGAAGACGATCGTTGTCGCCAATACGTCATCGGAAGAGTATGAGATGACAGATGGGGAAGACTCTGAAGAGTGGGCCTCTGAGGAGATGGACGCAGAGGACAAGGCGCGCGAGGCAGAGGAGACTCGACTGCATGAAGCCGCACTGGAAGCTCAGCGTCAGCGCGAGCTGTTCGCCAAAGTTCCCAAGCGTTCGTATTCGAATCTCAATCGCACGCAGTCGGGGCTGTTATCACAGCTGATGAACCCCAACCCTGCGATCTTCCCACCGAACCATCCGTACCGGATAAGTCGGTCATCAGCTGATCTTTCCCGCCAGTATCAGCCGTCGCCGCAGTATGCGCCCGTGCCACAAAGAAGCCACAGCGCGTATGCCCCTCCGCGATTACCTACGAATAAGAGTTCGGCGGCACTGCCGAAGGCGGCGCAGATCACTGCTATCAGCAGTTCGCGACCGCCGGCCTCGTCTGCTATAAAGCGACAAGAAAGCGAGAAAAACGGATACCGCCCCAAGGGTCCACCCAAGGAGCAGGAGATGGAAGATGACAGTGGTGACGATGCGGATGACAGAATTCAGATGTCACATAGCGTTGCTCAGCAGAAGTTGCAGGCACTCATGTCACGCCGAAGTTCGGAGCAGGGCACTACAGCTCATCTTATCCAGCCTGTTGCTATGGAGGTGGGACCTGGCTTGTTAAGCTCGACCACCGCGCCCATTCCACTCGGTCATCCGTATAATCTTCCCGCGGCTGCGCCGCCTATGACGCCAAAGACTACTCGTCGACGGATGCTCAAGACAGAGCTGTCAGAGAGTATGCGCCGACAATTGCTTTGGGAACGTCAGGTTAGTAGCAACACCAATCCTGCTCTCGCCGCACGGAGAACCAGCCAAGGGATAGGTGGCTTGCGACCACTGACTTCGACTAGTAGCGAAGGTATCAAGGACACGTCCACGAGGAGTGCAGAATCCCAGGACAAGGATGAACGAAGGCGTCGCGCCATGGCACGGAACCGAAGTTGGGCCGACGACTACCACTATTCGGGGTGGTAACTTGTTCGTTTCGATTTCGCTCTGTGGACCATCACATCGGATCTTCTAATTATCTGGTCATCTTGCACTCTTCTTTCGGTCGTCATTCATCGTGCGGAACATGCTCGTCTCTTGCTTGTTGATCTCATGCTTCATTGTTATACATTGACGCCTGCTGTTGCTGTTTTCCTTACTCTAGCATACACGTGTTCACGACCTGTGACAGTGCCTGTGGGATTCGGGTTGGTGAGTTGGTTTGATCCTCCTCCGTCATACCTTTGGTTGCACATCATGATCGTATCCGTATTACTGTTTCAGTTCTTATCCGCCTCGCATCCAGTCACATGTTTTTAGTAGTCCACATATTCCCACTGTCCATTTACGATGTAACAATAGTCAACTTTTCAGTAGTATATAATCTTCTTACTTGGTACGCGGTTTCTTCCATTTTCTCTTCCTTCCATGGAGGGTTTCGGAATTGGTGCTTCTTTTTTGATTTTGAATGCTGTTCTGCAAGTATATAGTATTCTATGCCTCGCTGTGATAGGTTTGTTTGGTGCCTCTGGATCGTGCGCTGGCGATCGCACGTATTTCAGGCTAGGGAGAGGCAGCTGTTTTAATCAGCATCGCTGTTGGTCGTGCTGGAGATTCGGATGGCCATGCCCGTGGAGCGGAACCTGTGCAGTCTGTGACTCAAGGTAAAGTGCGGGGACCTGAACAGTGGCTTGGCGTATGCATTTCCAAATCGGAGGCGGAAGTACATACTTGCTGTACTTGGTGTGGCCGCCTCGAAGCCCCAGGCTGCCAGATCGGAATCAAATAGGGTCCGACTAGCTCGGGCGGTGGTTTGAGTACCGATAGTAGTGCTGTATTAGCGACTATCGGAGTTCTCGCTCCTAACTCCCAAACCAGACCCAAGTTGGTAAAACTTTCGAGGGCAAATGAAAGACGTCGTAGCTAGTATAATGGCAGAAGAGTCATGCGGAAACTTGATCGTGCGAGTCGTAGACTGCTTGATTTGGTTTGGAACCAGCAAGGGCGGACTCGGACACGAAAAAGGGTACAATTTCAAAAAAAAAAAAAATAGGGTCACCGGGGTAGTTTGGAAAGAAAAAAAAAAAAACAGAACTGGGGGTTATATGACATGTAAAGGGATTGAAGGGGAATACTTACTCGCTGGATCATGTCGAGGCTTTAATGTAGAAATGATTCTTGAGGTGTAGTGAACATATTCAAATTCCTCGGCACACATTGAAAAGTTAAATCTCCGCACACGGCCGCGACGTGCAGCAAGGGGGTCAAAACCGGCACTCCTACGCAAAACAGTGTGGTATATGTATAGGTTCGTGTGTTCTGAATTCGTAGACTGTTTGCGGAGAGGTGTAGGTATCGTTGAAGTTGGAGTACGAGAAGACAAAGGAACTGATTTCTTTTCGTGTCCCCTCAGGTCCGAATCTGTCAGGCTGCCAAAAAAAAAAAAAAAACCGCGCGCTGTCATTTGTTTTTTATGGTGAGACTCTATCAGGTAAATCTCTCTTATTTATGAAATGGCCAACCAATGGGAGGTTACAAATTGTGCCCTTTGATTCATTGAAACTGTCTCGCCAACTAGCGCTGCTTGACTTGAAATGAAACTCATGTGCCAGTCGGCCTCCAATCACCCAATGGGATGTGCTGGTGAGACAGGTGCTGACCACGTGCGAACCATTGGCAATCCAAAATGAGTTCCGTAAGGTTCGGCAGTCCGCTTACGCGTCGTAAAGAGTGCCATCAAGCCCTAGTCTGAGTTTGAAATTACTGCGGTACAAAAAGTCCCCAGCGCGCAATTATTGCCGAGGGTATTAAGACATACTAATTCAGACTGCCAGGGGGTGAGCTAAAGCTCATGTCGCCTGACTGTTGTGTTAGATGGTGATAAGTTCATTGACCGTGCCAAAATACTCTTCAGAAACTTACAAAAGTCAAAAGTGACGGTAAATGAGTTGATTCGCGGGTCTACAAAGTCGCTTGACGACAGGACGAGGTTTGAGTGAGAAATACTCATCAGTGTGTGTTTTGGATTGTTGAGTACTGCCACTGAGGACCCCGTGAACTCTTCCCCTGCATTCGGAGTTGTTATCAAGGTCCGTTCCATATTCAGCTGCCTTCCCACGCACTCATTATTTTATTTGACTAGTATTTTTGCCGAAGCCGTCCGATTGGCCGGCTATGAGTCCACTGCCCCACGGCACATTCTCCCACTCGTCTGTGTGCAAGCGCAACCTTGCTCGTAAGTTCGTCGAAGCCTCTCGAGTCTATTAAGACAGTGCACACACGACGCTTCTCACGGAAATTAATACCCAATAATGTCTTCGGCCGAGGAGGACTACAATGACATAGAGAACTCGTCGACCACCATTCCGGATAACAAGAAACGTCGAGTCCAACGCGCATGTGATACGTGTCGCCGCAAGAAAAGTCAGTATTGGTTTCCTCCTGTGGCGTTTGATATGGATGAAAGATCGCTCATATTTCTTTCGAATTGCCGTATATTGCACAGTTCGATGTAAGCATGCATTACGTCCCCGGATTCTTTTTTTCCGTCAATGTTTGATATGATACACCAAGGTGATGGAAGTCAGATGCCGGGCAATCGATGCTCCAACTGCATAGCCTATAGCTTTGAATGTACGTATGTCGAGGCTGCAAAGGTGTGTCCTTGTTTTACCCAATTTCATTCGTTTGATGCCACCATCTTGTAGAAACGTGGACCTCCGAAAGGGTGTGTTTCTCCGCCAAGCTTTGAGAACTCGCTAATCTGCGTTGTACAATCACAGATATGTGGAGAGTCTGGAGAATCGTCTAGAGAAAATGGAAAAGCTTCTCCAAAAGGTAGGTTTTTCTTCGAGTTGGCTTGGCATTGTACTATGTGTGAACGTCTTCTCTACCTGGAAAGGTCTGTCCAGATGCCAATTTTTCGCAGGAGCTAGGTGGCGGCCGGATAGATCGAGAGTCCTGGCAGAAAGGCAACACGAGTGCTTCCACTTCTGCGCATACCATGGGCATCACATCCTCTTCTTACAGTAACGCAAATACCCTCGTAGAAGATCTAATACCGAGTGACGATGAGGATATCATCACACTGCGCCTCTCCGAGAATCTCAAGTCGATGAACTTGATGCCTCGTCGACACAGACGTTTCTTCGGCAAGTCTAGCGGTGTGATGCTCATACAAAAGGCAATCGATCTGAAGAAGGAAGTTACTGGGTTTGAGGAATTTCGAGAACATCTCTTTCGCCCACTCGAGGATGATTGTTATCCGGTAAGGTCAAATAATCCTCACCGCAATGCATATATCTTGATCCCTCCCTCAAGTGGGAACTCGCAGCCAGAAATATCGAGGAGCCAGAGTACACATTCCCTGACGAGGACCTGGGCATGAGGCTGGTGCACCTCTATTTCGTCTATCTAAACCCCTTGGCACCTCTGTTGCACCGCCCCAGCTTTGAGCGCAAGATAATGCAGGGTGTGCATTTACGTAACACGGCTTTTGGTGGTGTCTATCTGCTAGTTTGTGCAGTTGCTTCGCGTTTTGCGGATGATCCTCGCGTTTTTCTGGATAGCGTCGAAAGCGGGATATTAGAACAATCGTCAGGATGGAAGTTCTTCGAACAAGTGCAAATGGTGAGAAGGACTTTGCTCGGACCTCCCTGCTTGGAGGATTTGCAGATCTATTGTGTGGGTGTCTTTGTCTCTTGCTGGCTTTATTAGGTTTCACAGTCACAGTTGTCTGTTCTGTTCTTGCAAGGAACGTCGGCCCCACAAGCGTGCTGGACGATTGTTGGTGTGGGTATTCGGCTAGCACAGGATGTTGGTGCTCATCGGCGCAAGTCGTACAACGAAAAACGCACCGCGGAAGGTGAACTGTGGAAGAGAGCGTTTTGGTAGGCCTGCTCATTCTTCCCAGGGCATCATCTTAGAGTTTCGTGTCATGTTGTAGGGTGCTTGTTTCGTTTGATCGTCAGATGAGCTCGTCTTTGGGTCGGCCATGTGCTATTCAAGACGAGGAGTAAGCCGATCTTTCCTTTCCTAGTGCTGTGATTCACATTTTGTAGTTTTGACCTCGATTACCCTGTCGACTGTGATGACGAGTACTGGGAGCATCCCGACCCACAACAAGTATTCGTCCAGCCGCCTGAAAAGCCCTCTACAATCTCCTTTTTTATCAGTTATCTCAAACTTAGTAACATACTTTCGTTTGCTGACAGAACGATTGTAAGCTTCTTTCTGTCGTATGTTCTTTTTTTTTCATACGCTGACATTGTAACGTAGTACTCGATCAACAAGTCGAAAATTCTCTTGGGATTCGTCGGCCAGCAGTGGGAACAACATATTGTAGCGGAACTCGATTCTTCTCTGAACAAATGGATCGATGAAGTACCTGATCACCGTGAGTAATGACGTGCCATTTACTCATTGTCTAACATTACACGCAGTACGCTGGGACCCTACACGGGACGCCGACTCAACCTTTTTCATGCAGTCAAGTGCGCTGTACGCAAACTACTACTACCTTCAAATATTCATCCACCGGCCGTTCATACCCTCTCCCCGTAAACCTTCCCCTCTTTCTTTCCCTTCTCTTGCCATCTGCACCAACGCTGCTCGTTCGTGCAGTCATGTTATTGATATATACAGGAAACGTTCACGTGGGGTTGCACCCTTTCTGCAAGTATGTTGCGATTTCGTGTCTTTGTGAGGCTGCTGAGGTTGTTCGGCAGATGCACGCCTTCACTGCTGGGATCGTGCTTTTGCTAAATATTTGGGGAGGGAAGCGGTCTGGACTTTCAACAGATCCATTGAAGGAGATGGCTGACGTGCACAAGTGCATGGGGCTTTTGAAGTCGTGTGAGAGCCGGTATGTGTTTCGTTGATAAATGCCTTTGTCAATCGTGGGCGCAGTTGTTTACTGACATTTTCGCAGATGGCATCCCGCAGGGAGACTTTGGTGCGTGGTGACCTAGGGCATCATTTTGTATGACACTCATCCAATTTGCCCTTTCCTAGGGACATTCTTTACGAGCTCGCTTCCGTGGGAGATCTCCCTCTTCCTCAACCTAGCCCTCAAGGAGGCACGAAACGTGAAAGGGATTCCGATAGTCCCCCACCTGCCTCGCGCCCCGCGTCAACGCCAAGGGAGTGCCCTAGGACCATCGCTGGAACACGTCGGATCT
>JBBPRD010000167.1:0-18893 GCA_038092855.1 Boletus piedmontensis
CGGGGGAAACAATTCCGCAACTTTCGCTCCTTTGGGAGCATACCATTTTGGGCTTCGACAGGGGAGCAAGATCCAGACGACGACGGGGTGCTCATCGTGGGTGATACGTAGCCTGGTGGCAACACATTCTTGCGGAAGAAGAACTTTCCCGTACCAACTGCGTCTCGCTTTTGTGCCCTTAGCATATTCTCATCGACCTTGAAAACATTAATCGCAACATAATGACAGGAAACAGTGAAAACACACCTTGGAGATAGGAAGGTAGAAATTCAGGTTGAAAGCAAGAATGGCTCTGGATAGGAGTACAATGAAAACGGCAAATGCGGCGTTTTCAAAATCGGTCAGCTGTACTTCCATACTGCGGAACTCAACTCGCCAACCAATGGGGGAGTTTGGTGGCGGTGGTTTGAAACGGAGAGTTTGCCAATTCGTAGATTGGAGGTTCTTACCAATAGTATCGACTTTTGAGTATCATGGAAAAAAAAAAAAAGATGAACGTGCTCACCTCAAAGTGGTCATTACTAGTCCCGTCATCCTGGTTGATGGTTTCCGAAAAAATTACCAGAGGGTCGCGGATAAATATGTGGGCAATGTGTTTGGAAAGCAATTCATCGATGCCTTCGAATAAATGTGATAATGGGGCCTCAAAAAACAATTTTATAAATTTATACGTACCATGGTCGACGAGGCGAGTGTATACTTGTTGGTTGTAGGGCACATCGGTGTCGTTATATACTGGTTTGTTGTTCCAATCCGTTGATAAATACAAGTCAACGCTGTCATAGCGTGACTTCGGAATCACATATTTATTCTCCTTTGATGGCTGGAAGACGGTGGGATCAGTCGCAAAACTAATGTGGAAAGGTGCTAAATAATTTACCGCACGTCCGCGTTCCTCTGCAGTGCGGTCGTCCACACTGCCGGCAATAACATTCCAGCGGCAGTCAACATCAGAGAGATAACCACGCCAGACAGGACTAGCGGCGGTCAACGCGAGCTGTATATGAATAAGCGAGGATATGCATCTGTGCTGGAAAGTCGCATACCATGATTGGGCCCAGTGGGATCAGGGCATCGTACATGCGCCTTGCTTCTTCGACATTGCAGCTCTGGAATGTGAGTTGCAAACAGCAGCAACCCATGCCAAAGCCCATTGCATCCATGTAAATATGATCTAATAGCGCTGCGCCGCTCTTGGCCTCTATATGGTGAAGCAGGTTTCATGAGCCATTTTGAGCTCTTTTCGCGCAAGGAACGTCTCACCAGCATCTTCTGGGTATAAAGAACGCTGCCATGGTATAGTAGGGTCAACGAACGGCCTCGGTGTTCTTTCATCAATGAAAATGGGAAGGTTGATAGCGACTTTGGAGCCTCTCCTGCTTCTAATGTTGGCGGTAAGGGTGCTATGACAAAGTTAGAAGATAAGTGAGGGAGCTAACCGAAAGGGGGTACTGACGGGAAACGTGCATGCGGATTAATGATCTCTTCTGGCAAAAATAGGCTATGACTGGACCTGGCGCCATCAGGGGTAAAATAGGGATCGGTAAAGACACCGGGGGCACCCAGACGAGGGAAAGAAGTGACTGTAATGGGCACTTCGTTGGCATTGAGATACCTCCTGGCGAGCAGGCGTCTTGTATTCGAAATGAGGAAAAGGTACAAAGGAAGAGTGCGGAGAACTCACCTATAATGCATATTAGACTCGACGGAAAGTAAATCTTGGATGGAACCTGTGTATGGAGAGCCGGGAGTTGACTCTAACATGTATCTCCCATACTCGGGGTGAAAGGTAGGGATTGAAATACTGAGGAGATTACCTGCCAGTTGGATGCAAGGAGGGAAGTGGGGCTTACGAATCTGGGATATCCCCCTCGAGGTCAGTGACGACTTTGGTGAGCTTGGCGAGGATCTCAGTCTGACGGAGAGAGAGTTTGGCATTTTTCGTCTCGCTATCAAAGGCGACGATCATGTACTCGACCTGAAGAAGATGAGTGAGCAGGAGGAATGGGAGCGCACGGAGTCAAGTGGGGGATACCTCGTCGCCCCAGAGGAGCTCGTCACCCTGTCTGTCCTTGACTCTGTCCCAAGTGTGGATGAACTGTGTGATGCCGTGCTCCCTGACATGGTCGGCATATTTGCTTGTGTCGTCCCATGTGAGCGGTGTTCCGAGATAGAGGAGGCCCATGGGAGAAATGAGGAGCGAGTTACAGAAGCTGAGGGGATCAGCGGGACAGGAAGATAAATACGAGAAGGAATAGTAAAGATGACATATCGGCCTACCAACCTGACAGAGATTTGGAACACCCTTACTCATCTCGCGCGATTTGTAAGACACGGGATTCGGCGATTTGGACTCGCTCGGCGTTCCGAGAGGGCCACTGGACAGGCCAGCATTTGCCACGCCTGACTTGCCAGATGGGCGTTCACTATCATATCTATTTATCCTTCTTTTTCCTGTTAGGGACACCTTGATGCAAGCCCGTGGCAGTTACATGGGACAATATTGTCCATCTGTCCCAAATATAATGTCATGTATTGTTATCCGTTCCCTCCATTGGTAGTCCACTTGAGTATTATCTTTAGCGCAAGCAAAACGTGCCTCAGCCCACGTGTCCATGCCTCCTCTTGGCTGAACTGTAACTTGACAGACGTCTCCCCAATCTTGTCCTTAACGACCCTGGTCAGGCATTAGTCCCGTCCGTTGCTCTCGTTTCCAGTGACATTCTACTCACTGATGTGGGAAATCCACACCTCCATCCTGAGACTTGACATAGTCCATCAACTGTTTCAGGCACTCCAGGAAGGCAACCATCGCAAAATCAAACCGCCGGTTGTGCAGCAGTCGACCAAAGTGAAGATCCCCCGAACCATATAATTCGTATGTCGCTTTATCACCAGTCGTTCGTTCAATTCGCGAAAAGGAACCCATTGGGATCAAACGGTAGCTGCAAATGCCTGTCAGTGTCCTTCTCAACAAATCGCACGACAACATACTTGTCAAACGTAAAGTCTAGTTTCCGCGCAATGGTATAGAGTAGCAATAGCGTCTGTCCCCATGCCGCATTAATCTCGGGCCATTCCACCTGTACCACATCGAATAATTTGTTAGAATAGAGTGGCAGTGGCACTCACTGGAACGCCTGGGACACGCCCCAGTCGTAGACCATTTATAGTCCCAAAGACTCCATCGTGACCGATACAGAACGCATCGTTGTAGACATTAGTACGTTCTAGTTTCTCGTACGTGGCATAGTCCGCGGCGTACGCAGCCCGCAGGGACGACAGAAGAGCGGCTTGACTGGTAGAGGCCAACTGATGTTCATTATGCGCACGCCAGAACCTGGCAAGTCGTCAATCACGGGGGAAAGTTCCCCAGAGTACACTTACTCCTCTTCCTCTTCCTCCAGAGCCTTTTCCTCCGACTCCAACGCGCGCAGCTCCTCATCGAGGTGCTCTCTTTCTCGTTCAGCTAACCTCAGCTGCTCAATTGCGACGCGCTCATCTGCTTTCAGGTTCTCGATCCTCTTTTCCGCTTCATCTCTACTCATATCCTGACTCTCGCGTTCCCTCTCCTTCTTCAGTTCTTTTTCAAAGGCAATATAACCGTCACGCTCCTTCTTAGTTTCATCTAGCTGCCTTTGCAAGGAGGAAAGAAGAATCTGCGTGCACTCTGCGCAGAGTGGATGATCGATATCAGCGCGGGTCGTCAGCAGATTAAAGAGGCGCATAGTAGAACGCAAATGATGTGATATAGGTGTCGGGTTTGGCTGATCGGGTTTGGTTTGCATGGGCACTGATGACGGTGGCGGTAGTGGTGGTGGCGATAAACCCTTTGACAGTGCATCGTTGGAAGGAGAGGCAACCGGTCTTGGAGAAGCGTTGGGAGCCAAGGAAGATGGTATGTTACGTATAACGCTGTCTTGCAGGAGCACAAAGGACTCGTTGGGAGCTGGGTAATTGTGTTGCGGTTGCTTCCCTTGCTTACGCGAAGAAAGGGGTGGCGAAGCTCTGGCATTGTCTAGATCCTTTGCATGCTGCCATGCGGCTTTGGACGCGGGAGGAGAAGGGAGATGAGCCAACTGTTCGGCCTCTGTCATATACCTGACACGTGTAGAGGGTGCATGTGGAAGGGATGCTGCAAGCATGTCATACTGAGACGGTGAAACGTCTACAAGAGACGCGTCAAGCTGAACCCCGGATGCCCTGAGTGGATGTTTGGATCTGGACAGAGTTAAAGTACATACCTGCAGGGGTTCCTTGCACTGCTGACAAACATAGTTCATCGCGACTAGCCACTGGTATATCGCCTTTCTCTTTTCCTTATTACTCGGAGGATCTCGGTGGGGTGTAGTGAGTGATGAGAAGGCTCAGCCATGCACGTGCCCTTGAGTATCTTCGCATTGGGTAGACCCCCTAAACATTCAATTCTGGAATCAGCTGCGGTCTAGTCGCGACCGGGAGATTTTGCTGCAACTCGTCAAGGTTAGTGACGACCCCAAGTTCGATCACACTTGGCGGTTAACATGAACCAGGTGACGTTCGTGCATTCGTCTTTCATTGATGTTCACGACGACTCATGCAAAAAACGCGCCTTTCGATGAAACGTTTTACGGCAAGCACGCATTCTTTTTGTCATAGATGACTGTAGCCCGCAGTCAAGCCGTGCCAATGATCCCTCCCCTCGATTCGTACCCTGCCCTCCTGCGCTCACGGAGTTTTCTTTCCTCAGAAACAAATGGACCTTCCTTCAAGGATCTCGCTATTCGAGGATTTCCTTTCAGGTTCTGGAACAGATTCACCCTCCTATTGTGTGGCAGCCCATGTCCTCCGCCAGCCTATCGCTGCGCCTGATGGCACTTCTTGCATTTCCGTCAGTTGGTGCCCAACGACCAATGTGGCGTTGACAATGCATGCAGCACCATCTCGAATCATTCTCCTTACGTGGCCCCATGGCTATGTAAACCCGTATATAAGAAGCTCCAAGTTCCAGCTGTTTAGCCCATAGCCAAATCATCCCGGCGCACCTAGCTATATCAACAGGCAAGCATATTGTTATCCATGTCTTTTCATCACCAATCCATGCATAGATGGCCTCTCGACTCTTCGCACTTCTTATTGGAATCGACAACTACAAGTCTGGGCATATCTGGAACCTCGAGGCATGTGCCGACGACGCACGGCGCATCAAGCAGTGGCTGGTGCATGACCTCCAAGTCCCCAACACTAACATTGCCCTCCTTGTCAACAAGGAAGCTACCAAACGTCGCATTGAAGACGTTTTCATGAACCACCTCGTCAATAATCCCGCGATCTCCCAAGGTGATGCCCTCCTTGTCTATTTTGCTGGCCACGGCAGCAACATGCCCGCGCCTCGAGATTGGTGCGAGGGTAAACCACGCCACGTCCAGGTTCTTTGCCCCTATGATCATGACACCCAGGGTCCTGAAGGTCGGGTTGCGGGCATCTCCGATCGTTCCCTCTGCTCTATGATCGGCGAGCTCAGCGCCGTAAAGGGAAACAACATTACTCTGATTCTGGATTGTTCGTTTTCGTGCTCGCAGCTGGCTGGCAACGCACACGATCGACGTGGCGTTCGGTGTACTCCTACCGGGAAGGCTCGGAAGGAGGACCTGTTCAACGGTTTGTGGAGGGGCGCAATTGGGAAGAGGTTCAACGGAGAGCATGGGTTCTACCAGGACAATTGCTCCACACATACACTCCTAGCCGCTTGCAAACCCGGCGAGATGGCGATGGAGTGGAAAGAAGGGGGAAGGTTTACGCATGAATTTCTCGCACTGGCGAAGGCAGTACCCCTCCATCAGCTGAGACATTTCGAGATTCCAGGGCGCCTCAATCCGGCCGGTCATGTTTCCCAGCACCCAGTCTGCTTGGGTCGACACAAAGATCGTGTTCTTTTCGATGGCATCCCTTTCATCCCAGACACAGACTTCGTCCCAGTAGAAGGAGACAAAGACGGCCTGCGCCTCCACATGGGTGCGATTCATGGCATCGTGGAGGGCACTGAATTCAGTGTCCACTCCCACAACCGTTGCGGATCGCTGAATCCGTCGCTTGATAGCTTCAGGGTGTATGAAGTACACACGACCTGGTCTCGTGCCAGACGCAAAAGCGTTAGTAAACGTGGCGGACAAGGGCCTTGGGCACGCATTACGCGGTGGAACACGCGCGCCCCTTTTCGAGTTTACATGAAGAAGACTTGCTCGTCTATTTTCCGTCATCTTTTCTGCCGCCCAAGCCCCGATGAATTCGACGGCATACCCGTTAAAGAGGGGCTTAATATCATCGAGGTTGAACACTCCACATTGGCGGATATATCCGTCGGGGTGCACTCTCGAGCCGTTCGGGTGCAGACACTCAACCAGCTTGCGCCGCCCCGCCGTCCTGTGCTGAAAATAGAGAAAAAGGATAAAGAACGATCGGCGCTTATCTTGGGCGAAGCCGCACGTTATCATATGCACCTCCATCGCACAAATCCTGAAAATCCTTTTCAGGGTCACCTTCAGCTGGAGCTTTATCTCGTCGATCCCCAGAGCCAACGGCGGGTGGGACAAAATCTTCTAATCGATGGAAAGGCTGATCTCACGCGTGCGCCGGGAAATTCATATGCGGTTGTCCTCCGAAACCATTCCGACAGAGATCTCTGGCCGTATCTTGCGTATATGGATTCTAACGGGTTCGATATCCATCTTCTATACCACCCACAAGTATCTTCCAGTACTCCGACCCTCCCGAAGCACGGAAGTCTAGAGATTGAATTAAGGTCTTATTCTCTTCCACAACTCGACTCCGGCTTCTTGAAACTATTCGTATCGACTTCGTACACCTCTCTAGGGATTTTGGAGCAGAGTTCGACTCCCATCCAACCCACTCATTCGGAGCTCCTCGTTCCTGGGCCTCCCAAACTTGCATACGATGGACAGGAGTGGGACACTGCCCTTGCCATCCTTAACTTTTCAAATGCAACCCAAGGGAGGTTTTGATTTTAGACGGGCTGGTCACCAGACTAAGGTTTTGAGCAGAAGAGATGACAAGAGACTTATTCATTTTAGGAAAATCAACCCACAAGCTGGCCTTGGAACGACACACGTATCCCTGCATAGTTTAAACAGATATGGTTCCTGTAAAGTATCGGGCTATAATATTATATACAATTGTTGGATGAGATGATTAGCGGATCCGACAACGATGAGTCAAGCTCTCTTGCACAGCCACGTCAGGATACCCAAGGTTGTCTCGTGGGATCCTCTCATCATTAGAAAGGAGTACTACTGTATGCATGAAGTCCGAGGTTCAACAATCACCTTCGGAGCCATCTCAAGAGTCTGCCAGTCTCCTCAAGCGACTTGCCGGTCCTTCGTCCACCAAGGCTGGGTCCGTTCTGAAAGCTCCAATCCATCGACCACTCGAAAAGACTGACACCGTCCAGGTTGGTCCAGGATCAAAATGAGATTAATCGCATCATCGCGGAGGTTTCGAAAGGCTCCAAATTCTACGAGGCAAGCCATCTTGCGAGCGCACTTGTGGAAAAAAATGAGTGACTCTACTCCCCCTCTCCCTTGAATTTCAGAATGAGAAGCGGAAGGACAAGGAATTGTCTGAGAAGATCACCAAAATCCTCAAGCAGTGTGAAGAAGCCTTGACTGGAGTGGATATCCGTGCGTGATAATTCTGAGCATTTCCCTGCCGGACCTCCCCTGAGACATGAATTCAGGCGCAATAGAGAGACAGGTCGACCATATCGTGAGTGGGGGGAAACGGCCCTAATCGCGTGTATAATTCATGAGCTCCATTTATTTCAGATCGAAGAGCTCGAAGAGGGGCGTGACCTCAGTCAGACCATCGTGCACGTTGACATGGACGCGTTTTACGCCAGTGTGGAGCTTCTCGACAACCCTTTTCTTGAGGGAAAACCGTTTGGTGTACGTGTTAATTTGACGTCCTAGCCAGTACATCTGCATGATAACACAACTCTCCAGGTCGGTGGCGGCGTGCTTTCCACTGCTTCTTACGAAGCGCGCAAGTATGGCGTTCGTTCGGGGATGGCAGGTGAGAGTAGAAGCATTGCCTCGCACTCCTTTCCCTCACATTTTGATGTAGAATTTGTTGCAAGGAAACTCTGTCCAGACCTCATCGTCGTCAAGCTCAACTTTCAACGCTACTCTGAAATGTCGCAACGGTGTATGAGGATTTTTCGAAGATATGACCCCAATATGTCCGCTGCTGGTTGCGACGAGGGGTACCTGAAGTAAGTGATATGGCCATACCATGTGCTGACAGACCTAAAGCACGCAAAGCATAACACAGTACTGCACGGACCACCAGATTGGTGCAGAAACATGTGTCCAAGAGATGCGGGCTGCTGTCCATAGTGAAACGAAGCTAACGGTGAGCGCTGGTATTGCGTCTAACAAGGTTTGAGACTGCTATCCCATGCTCTCCCGAAAATAACACATATTTAGATGCTAGCAAAGGTTGGTGAATAGACACGTTGCGTTAGTCACTGATCATCTGACGTTACACAGATTTCCTCGGATAAAGTGCGAGTGTTTTATGACCTTGGCAGAACACCCTGTTCAGTGTTTCCCACAGAACAAACCTAATGGACAATTTCATCTTCGTTTCGACCGTGACTCTATCAAAACGTTTATGCATGACTTATCCATACGTAAAGTGCCCGGGGTTGGCAGAGTGCATGAGAGACTTCTCGATGCTATTGGTATCAAGGTGCATCTAGTAGCCGGTCGCACTGGGCTTCTGATTACTTACCACGACTTTCTACGTCTCTAGAATTGTGGGGACATTTACACCCACAGAGCAACGTTATATCTGATGGACAAGCAGTTTGGACTGCGATTCTTGCTCAAAACCTACCTCGGGATCGCTTCGAACGTAGTTCAGGCAGGAAGACGAGAAGAGCGGAAGAGTATAGGTGCGGAAAGGTAATGATGTGTTGTTCATGTATTGTCCGGGCGCTGAGACGAGTATCAGAACGTTCCGTGCTTTGAGCGATAAACATATGATACTTTCGAAGCTTGAGGATGTCGCAGACGAGCTTGCGAGGGACATGGTCTCAGGTGGTTGGACAGGAAAGACTGTCACACTGAAGTATAAACTTGACACCTATCAGGGTAACAGCCACTCTCCCGCGGGCCTCGAATTTTCGTTGGGATTGACGGATTCTATTTGAGTCTGCACTAGGGCGAAATCGTTTGACTGGTGGGTTAGTCAGAAGAAGGAAGATCTCTTTTCAGTGAGAGGGTCATACCGAGAATTTCGTGGCTCTTCTGACGGTTGATAAATTGTCAGATTGGCAAAGAACTTTTACTCCCGGAGTTGCCACTGACAATCCGATTGATTGGGCTGCGAGTAACGAGGCTCAAGGATCTACATGCTGCAGAGCCCGCGGGCGGGATTAAGCACGTAAGTGCTGAGAAGATCGGTGGCTAGGACGATTCTTCAATTATCCATCTAGTTTTTCGGGGCTTCGAGCTCGCCACGGAAGGGGACAGAATTGGAGGTAGACATAGGAGAACGACCCGAACATGCAGGGGAGGATGATTCAATGCCAGGATTCTACGAAGAGGAGGAGCTCGAATTGGACCACCTTGAACATGATGATCAAACCGTGGAAGGTTCGAACGATACACTA
The DNA here is from genome assembly GCA_038092855.1 of Boletus piedmontensis. Taxonomy (NCBI): domain Eukaryota; kingdom Fungi; phylum Basidiomycota; class Agaricomycetes; order Boletales; family Boletaceae; genus Boletus; species Boletus piedmontensis. The sequence goes on from JBBPRD010000167.1 coordinate 9,671, forward strand.
CCAAAGCCGCTTTCCAAATCACGCTCAGGTATCAATGCCCCACCTCCTTTAGGGACGAGCTCCAAAGATGCTTTCGAACCATCCGGAGCATCGGAGTCGAGTCTCCCTAGTTCGGAGCGGGTGGTGACGATGGCAGAACATCACACCTGCCCCATCTGTGACAGGCAACTAAAAACAGACAATCAAGGACTCAATGCTCACATCGACTTCTGCTTGAGCAAGGGCGCCATCCTGGAAGCACAAGCCGAGGCGAGCAGTCCAAAAAAACCTACGGTATTCGACACTGCCAGTGTTGGCAAGAAGCGGAAGAGATGACCGTGTAGTGTCACGTGACAGTTTGCTAGTAGCTACTGTATACTGGTTGTTGTTTTATGTCGAGGATGAAAGAATGCAAGCATGTCGCGTCCTCCGCAATTCGCCTGCACTGAGTCCCCGGACGGGTACTCGTATCACCTCTTTCTCTCTACCCACCCGGCGTTCCAGAAGTCCTGGAAGATCCCTCGCTAGTGTTGCTATTAGCGAATCCCAGGCATTACACCAGCCTGAACAGTCTTCCACTCGAAAGCGCGTATCCATATTGCTACACGAAACCATCTCCCTCTTGCCGCGAACACTCTCTACTGCAGATGGCGTAGTAGGACCAGAGTCATCCCTTTTCTGGAGCAATATACTTGAAAAATCCACCACCGAGCTAAGCTCTGGTGCAGATCAGGTGCCTTTGAAGGCTACCCTTGCTGGTAAGCGGTTTTGCGATTGCGTTGTGCATTCATTCATCCCGGATCCCCACTGTATTGGTTTCGTTCTTGCTTCCATGTAGTCTGTGGTTTCGACAAGTGGGCTTGTTCACATGACCTCGTCACGGCACTTTTGGAAGACCCTTTCACGTCTGATCCTACCTATAGCGATATATTGCGCAGCCGGTGGAAGGACGGTCCCAGCTGCGTAAATATCGAGTAAGCATCCCTTGTCTTCTACTAGTCAATTCATGTCATAGGAGACTAACATAGGTATGGCAAACCCACTGCGTTTGCTGGAGAGCTCTCTAGCCCATCAGATTGGCTTCGGCGATTCCCACATTTCATTCGACTCACCGAGCTTCCCGACCTTTCATCCTTGTCCAGCTCCAGCGACGAGACGGACAATCTCTTGCTGAACAGCGACGTCCTTTTGTTACTCTGCGACCCCGTCGTCACTCCTCTCTCTGACCTAGCTACTCGGGCCAAGCACCTGCTTGACAAGCCAAACACCATCCTCATACTTACATCAGGCTCAATTTCTGATCCTCATCGTCAGTTTGTTTCTCGAACGTTATCTAAAATGGGGTGTCAACCGGGACACATTCTATTCGTCGATCCTAGACAAGCGCTGGACGCGGTTACTGCCCTGCAAGCCAAGCCAACATCACCGTCTACGATTGATAGGTACCAAAGAGATACCCTTGGTTCTCGAATATCTACCATTACTGTAGCCATCAACGAGATTCTCCGCCCAAAGAACCTGTCGGAGACACCCTTGCTGGATCTTCGGCAAGAAACAGTGTTTTCACAGGTACACGGTTCTCTTTCTGAAAGCTTCCGGTCTGTCGAAGCCACCGGGAAAGACGTTGATCGTGTGGCTAGTCAGGTTGAGGATCTGTCGTCCGAAGTAGAAAGGATTCGGGAAAATACAAGGCATGACATACTTGGCAAGCCGGGAGAGGATGACAAGATCGAGAAGGCGCTATCTCTGGGTACGAAAGAAATGAACGCATTGCTAGGATCTCTCACGTTCTGGAGGATGGTCTGGCGGATTGACGAGATAGGGGCGCTCGTTTCTGCTGCAGTACAAGGTCGGTGGTGCAAAGGGCTCGAAAACGAGGTAAGGAACGTTTGGTTGAGCCAACGGGGGGGTCTCAAGCTCATCGTCGAAAACCAGCTCATTCTACAAACTGGATGCCTAGAATTTACCCAAAAAGAACTGTCTGCCTCTGCGTTTAGTCTTCTCTCTGCTGCCGCCTCGACCTCTCTCCGTTCACCTGTCCTCGAAAACCAACTTCAACAGCTGAAACGTTCGCCTACTTACGCTCTCACACTAAACAGTATAATAGAGCCAATACACGACCGCCGGAGCCAGTTGATCCAGCACACCACCTTAAAGTTGCACCGGGAAGCGCAGAGTGTTGTCGTTGGTACATTCGGTGGCATACTGAGCGGTGCAGGTCTAGGGTGGTGGTTAGCATTCGGTGAACATATTTTCAGCCTGGGAGCGGGGACGGAGATGGGGACGGCGATAGGTTCAGGTGCGCTGCTCGCGGTGAGCAGCATCCGGTGGGCAGTGGGAAAATGGGAACGGGCGAAGCGAAGGTGGGCACTGGATTCCGCAAGGATTGGAGAAGGCCTCACGCGCGATCTTCAAGTATGTGCTTTACGAGTTGCGCTCTTTATGGGACAGTCACTAACATTGCTTATCTGTAGCGCACTATCCAACGGACGGTGGACGATAACGTGACTATCGTAGCTTGGACAGCGTGCAAGGGCATGCGAGATCTCATCGACAGACGTCGCAGCGAGATCCACCAGTTGCACGGAGAACTCTGCAACCTAGACGCTGAGCTCCACGCATGCGCTCAGTTTCCTGCATCATGGACAGGGCGGCGGCCACGCTCTACAAAGGAAGTAGATATAAGATAGATGTCCATTATTGCGTAGGCGACAGATTGGCAGTGTTATACATGATATTATTCCCCCCGTCTATGATCGTGTGATGGTAATCGTTGGTATAGGACCAGCTGGTGAACTGTCGGCATGACTTGGCGGTCTGACATTAGGAGCGTCCTCAGGGTCACTGTCATCTCCAATTCCAAAAAGTTCTTCACGCTCATCCCAGACATCCGCAAGGCGATGGGCTTTGTGGGTCTTTGCCCTGGACGGTACCGACTTTGCTGAGGAGCCAGTAGGCTGGAGGTTGAAGAGAGGGAGAAGCTGTGTCCCAGATGGACCAGCCTCGTCGTCCGAGTAGTCCTCTAGATCCGAAGGATCATCAGTATTCAAGGGCCGGTATAAACGGGCAATCTGGGACAGGGCGAGTAAGAAAAATGGAGCAGCGAAAAGAGGTCGATCTCCTACTTCTCTCCTGGAGCGATAGTGTTTCTCGATATGATAAGACGTGTAAAGACCGATGGTTGAGCCGACGATATTGGCCTAACGGAGGCAAAAGGAAAGTAAGCGAACACACCTCGAGACTGACGAGAAGCACAGACCACTACGTCACCGGCATCAAAATGCTTATGCTAGTGCTACATGAGCGAGTGTCACATCACACAAAGCGATCAAAGGACGTACAGGCAACATTGACTGCACGATCTCGCTGACGAATCCACCAAAGAAGAAACATATGACCGCTGTGAAGAATAGGTTGGCATGGCGCCAAAACCAGATACGTCTAGCGTCCCTGGAGTAAGACATGGTGAGAAGGTAGGATCTTTGGAATATGATGCGGGACGCGTACTCCTCTACGTCGAGGATGAAGTAGAACACACCCGTGGCAATGCAGAAGCAAGTGAGATGGAGAAACTTGTCGTTTAGTGGTAGAGAGTGGGAGAAGTTGGTGAGCCCGAAGAGAGCAAGCAGGAGCATGATGACGAATGTAAAAAGTATGAACCACTGCAAAGAGGATCGGTGAGTATGTCATGACCGAGTGAGAGATGGCACAAAGGGCGAACCGGTCGCAGACGGATCGGAAGGTCGTACTTGGGCACCGAGACCTTGTTGGATTTCATGATGGCCTTTGACGCCTTCTTGAGGAGTTTGCGAACATTTCCTGAGGACAACGGGGGCGATGGGAGGGGGAGCTGGACAGGGACGTTGGCCATGCTCGCACACTCAGGTCTTGCAACGGAGGCTGGACGTGGATGCGCAAGACAACGAGCCGTGTCCGTTTGTGGATAAGCCCCTATCTTACTCCTCCTCTCGCCATGTCCAACTTGTCCAGCTTGTCCACCTGCGAGATTTCGGATGCTCTCATCAAACTCGGGTCCTCACACGGTGGGCATATCCCCGACATACACATCCTCTCCCCCGCACCGCCAAACCGTATATCCGGCCCCGCTTACACCGTCCAGATGGTTCCCACCTCAGACCAGACAGCCCCAAGGCTCTCTGCTCACTTTGTAGATACCGCAACCCCAAAATCCATCATTGTCATCGACGCCCCTCCACGTTCAGTTTCCTTCATCCATTCTCTGAGTAGCATCTTTGACGTTGATATCGAATACAGACACAAAGAATGCTGTCTGGGGAGGTCTCATGACCGCGGGTGCACAGGCCAGAGAGGTCGTCGGCGTCGTCATATCTGGCCGGTGCAGAGACCTGGCCGAGCTTCGTGCCGCAGATTTCCCAGTATTTGCACGCGGACACTCGACTCTTGGGCAATCCCCCTTCGTTCGTCCATCAGCCGTCAACGTTCCACTTGTCATCCAACCACAAGACAACGCAGGTGGCCCAGACACATTCCCAGCAGTCACGGTTGAACCTGGTGACTGGATTGTTGCGGACGAAGATGGCGTCGTCTGTGTTCCCAAAAACATGGTAGACAATGTAGTAGAGGTAGCCGGGATCGGAAGAGAGATCGATGCCAGAGTACTCGAGGATATCAGGGCCGGCAAGGGCGTCCAGGCGTCATTCAAGTTGCATAGAGGACGTTGATCCACCCAGAGTGCTAGCCACCTCGTTGGGATTCTACTTCACAGAGTCTACTAGGCGAAACGTATGGACTTACTGGCACATTATACAAAGGATACGTATCGAGTACAAAGTACAACGGCCATTTCGTCAAATCCAGCAGAACAATAAGAATAACACTCATCGCAGTAAATGCGTGGAAAAGTCTATTCGAACCAACCCAATGATTGTCTAGGATGCAAGTTTGTTCAGCAGCTTTCCCTATGCAGGTCACAACAGGCTTACAAGACTCTACACGGCATATTCATGCACGCAACCCTGCTTTCATTGCGAGACTGGTCTTCACCGCATGGACAGAAAAGCAGATACAGCTGTAGAAAGCCCAAAGGAGAGACACTTGATTGACCTCAGTCAGAACACCGCCACGAGTTCACAGCAGAACCGACTCACGAAGCAGAATAGGGAGCCAAAACCACACGAGCATCCAGTCATCTAGATAAAACGTCAACAGCAGAGATTGAAAAATTAATATGCTCCTCACGTTTCTTTGCCGTATGATGTGCCTTCACAGGTATATATTCGTACGCGTCGGCATCCGGTGCCAGCATCTGGGGAGCCTCGTGGCCTACCCATCTAGTTGGACGATCCAGTACGCTTGGTGTTCGCGGGGTGATAGACTCGGGGCTGGGTTCCTGGAGCTCTACCGTATCTGTCACAGGTTGTCGTGTCGTTGTATCCTTAGTTTCCCTCGGGGTGTACATTGGAGGTGCTTCGTCGACTGGTGGAGGACGAAGAGTTGCAGTTGCAACAGCCACGGCCATCCATTTTTCCCATGTTGCCCGAAGCTCTTGGGCGGTACTGTACCCAGTCGGCCGCGTGCCACCCTCTTTACTACTCGGAACTTCGTTGCGCGGGCCATCCCGTTTATCGCTTAGGAACGATGACCAGCCAGGAATTGGTACAAACACAGGGAACACCATCGGTATCTGTGGTAGTGCAGCCCAAGGAACGGCAGGCATCTCGGGTAAATGAGGCAGCGGAAGCTGCGACATGGTGGGTATGATACCTTGAGGAGCGGGAATTTGTGCGAGTGTCCGTTGGATCAATGTGACAAACGATTCAGCCTGCTTCTCGTCCGAAGCGCCATCGGGCTTCTGCGTTGTGTTATCCTCGATCTTGTCCAAGGTTTGCGGAGGTTGAAATATCTGAGAGCTCTCGGGTCGTTCATACGTATCGTAAGGTCGGTGGGGACGACGACGAATGGCACGAGATATATGTCTTCGTTTGATCACAGCGGTCGTTGTATCCTCATCACTTTCTACGTCCCCCAATTGAGATTCGCCATCCTCATCCTCATCCTCGAGACTGGCTTGGGGTAGGTCGTCTTCCAAAATTACATTGTTGATGATTCCCTCAAAGAAATCAGATGGCGCAATGTCTTGTGGTGTCTTCCCGAGAGCGTTGACAATCTCCAAGTCTGCACCAGCGACTACGAGGAATCGAGCACACTCCTTTGACTGGACCAAAATTGCGAAATGCAGAGCCGTATATCCGTTGCGGTCACGAGCATCCAGATCGATACCGTGCGCGACGAGGAATTCGGTCAGAGAAATGAATTTCAAGAATACCGCCAAGTGGAGTAAGGTCTGTCCGCTTGGTGTAGTGTGAGACACGGCAGCTGCGGGAGGCATGCCAGAATGCCTCTCAACAGAGACATCGATGAGTGACAGGAACTTCATGACAGCGGCCTCATAGTTATGCCTCGCTCCGAGGCGTAAGAATAAAAGAGGCTGGATGTCACGGAAAGCCGGCGAAGCGACTTGCATTATATCATCGGCGGTGGAGCTGGACCCGGAAGGCGAGTCCTCGGTACCTGTAGACCCGACTATGCGCAAAGCAATGTTTTTAGCATCCTCGATTTTCCCGGTCATCTTGAGACCAACCACCTGGAGAGCAAGCTCCATTCTAGGTTGAAGTTATAAAATGTTTCAAGAAGACGTCTTAACTCACTTACAAAGCGCGATCCGATTCATCAGTATAAGTGAAAAGAGATGGAAGTGTGGAGTTCTTGGTCTCGTCGAGACCTTCGAACCACACCGCAACAACGCCAGGAGCAGACCGGGGAGGCAAAACGCAAAGTAGAGTGTTATCACTCCACCTCTGGGTTGAACTGGCAACGACATCACCAAATACGCAGTTAAACTGGATTGCCGGATGAAAGTTTTCCCCAAGAACAGTGACTTCTATGCCACCATGAGTTGGACCAGACGAAGGGATAAGGCGATGGATCTTGGGCAAAGGAAGTGATGTAATGGGTGGCGGGGAACTTGGATTAAAGAAAAGAAAGGGCATGGGTTGGGGAGGCACGAGGGTAGCAAGATGTTGTGAAGGTTGTGTTACTGGGGAAGTGTTAGGGGAAAACATGTCAGAGGGCGAAGGAAATTGGGAGGTTGTAATAGTGGAGATGCCGTTTGGAGGACTGAAAATAGAAGTACCAGAACTACTGTTGAGGGGAGAAGTGGAAAGGTCCCTCGGGTTTAATGCAGATGGGGGATCTCCGTTCGTTGTGAACGTTACTGAAAGCTGGGGAGCCGGTACAGGACTTGAGGATCGTGGCAACTGCGATGGGGTTGGCGAACGGGTGTTAGGCCCTGTAGAGGGGTGCATGGAAGGAGAGTTGAATGAAGAACTCGGACTAGTAACACTAGCCTCCCTGGAGAACTTGGACTGGTTGTTGCGACCAACCATATCATAAGGTTTAGAACGTGTCTTCGATTGACCTTTGCCATTTCGAGATGGCTGTTTCAAGACGGAAGTGTTGTCCGGGGTTGGCGCAGCGGGAGGCAAGCTAGACCAATCAACTTGTGGCTCCAAAGCAGGGGTGGATGGGATGACTCCCGACTTGACGGTTGATTTATGATCATCAGTAATCATAATTGGGGGTGTCATGCCCGTGCCAACCAAGCGGCCGTTGTGGTCCAGCATTGTGAAATGAATATTAAACCCGACCTTCTCTCGGTGATGCCTGCAATAACAGGTGATTCGAACAGGAAGCACAACAGACCCGGCAGAAAAGTCGAACACGTCCGGACAATTAAATTGAATGATGCTCGTCGTGTCTTCCTTGATGTTTCTCGAGCGTTCGCAGCCATCTTCGGGAGTGTCCGAATCCGATCGAGCTGGCCGTACACGAGCTGCGAGTTTGCGAGCTACACGCTTCGCCTTGACAACAGAGATGTAACTCGGAATGCATGAAAGGACCCTAAAGTCATACCTCTCTGTTTCTGCAACTTCCGCAGCTGATAACATGGTTATGCGGGGCTGAAGCACACGTTACGGTCGCAGTTAGGTGAAGGATGTCCAATGGTGCAGGATCTTGTTACATGTTAGAGCTAAAGCAAAGGTTACTGATACAGGGCATTCACCTATTTTTCCTTCTCTTCGGGTACGCTTCTTGGTAGACGTTCCGGGTGGGAGTTTGAGCCATTTCCAAGAGCCAACTCTATCGTACTGGCTTTGCTCCCCGGCAGAGGTGCTTGCATGTGCAAGATCGACAGTAACGCGCACCTGCGTCTCGACGCGCGACTTTGTACCGCTCTCGGGAATGTTGGGTGTTATGATGGCAAGACTGATGACAAGGAGGTGATAAGACGGTGAAATAAGGTATGAATCACGACGTACTTGTAGCACGACTCTCTCGGGGGATAAACAACCCTGCGAGGAATAGATGCCGGGTCCCGCTTGCATGCCCGCATGGCAGGAGGAGGCACGATTGGGGTGGAATGCATTTGTGAGAGAGGGGGTATGGAGAGACCGGACTCGGCAATGGACCGTCGGAGGAATGTCCGAAGATGTTCTGAAGAGACTGGCTCTGGCTGGGTGGCTTCGGAGGGTGAATGTGTGTTTGAATTTTCCACCCCCGAGCACACAGAACTGCAAGGGAAACAGATGAGTTGAGTTGGAGTAAGGAAAGTGCATGGATATGCGTACTCGTCATAAGCGTATTCCTGGATGATGTCGTCAAGTTGGAGCATGCGCTCGTCATCCGGCTTTTGGAAGGGGTCACCGTCGCAGACTCCGATGGCGGAGGCGTCCTTGGCAATGGGTAATGGATGATACCAAGAAGGGAGCTCATTGTGGATGGTTACATTGTGAGGGACATCGGAGGTTTCTGGCGTTTCTGGAGATGATGAACGAGAGTCCATCGTTGTTGCGGTCGTCGTTGACATCTGCGACGAGGGCGGGCACGGACGACGGGCTCAGCGACGAGCTTGCAGGCGACCACAGTGACACTCGATGACAGACAGCTATACACGACAAAATCAAGGACCCTGATCACCGGACAGCCGCGGACCCCAAGGACACTGCTTACATGATATTTTCCCATTCTTTGATCGAGTTTGCGCGAATGTTGAGAGTCAGCACGGGGATCATCCTCACCATGAAGCGCGGCGCAGAGAGACAAATCACCAAGGATGGCCCCGACGACGACGACGACGACATCGAGGTGTGTATCACTTGTCTTCATGGTCTTCCTCGGCTCACGTATTCAAGGAAATACAAGA
>JBBPRD010000168.1:0-18884 GCA_038092855.1 Boletus piedmontensis
ACACCTCAGTTGTTTACCGCCATCTTGGGCAGTGGCTGAGGTGAGTTTCTTTTTCTTATCTTATTTTACCTGTATCTAATGTACTGTAGCTGGGCTATCTCTGCCCTTTCCTTTCAGATTCTGTCAGTTAGTCACCATGTCTCTGGTTGGAACATAATGTTACAGATACTATTTTTCTTTCTCTTTATTTTTCTTTTCTCATGATCATGTGACTTGTCATGTGATTAACCCCTAAGTTAACAGATCACAAGACCAGATCACGTGACATTCTGATATAGAGTAATGCGGCTGCTGTGTGCCCTTCTCTACGGAATGGCTCTGCTGGGATCTGCTGTGCAATCTCTGGACATGTGTATTTAATCTCTATCGACCCTGAGACCCTGGTGGTTCTTTTTCTCACGTTCATCTCCGTGCACTTCTCTTCCATTCTGATGCTTCTTAGAAGTTGCGCCATCTACACGTTTATTTAATTACCGTCTTTACTTTAACCACATTCATAATTATGCTCTCACAGCCTGTTGGTCTGTGCACGCTTTGTCGTAGTATATATAGTAGTGAATAAACACTGCAAGAACTTCAATCAAGTTCTTGTCGGAATTCCCCTATACTAACACTTGTCTCTAAGTCAGTCTCTGGTGGTAACAACCTAGTCATTATTTGATTAGGGTCACCAACATTAGAACTTGACTGCTTTCACTACCTTGTTACCACTTTTTATCACCACTCTCCACGTTCCATGTCTCCTATGCCAGTCCCCCTCAGGACAGAACTGAGTTGGTAGAATACTGAGCAAATATTCGTCTATACAGTCGTCCACCATCAATTAGGATAAAGTTGCTATTGGGCATAGTGCACTAGCCCCTGTTGTCCATTGAGTGCCTAACGGTCTGTACCCTTGTTGACGCTACACGAGGCAGGTTTGCGGAACACCTGTGACGTCCGTAGAGTGATAACCTCTTCTTCCCACTGTGGAGGCATGCTCAGTGTTTCATATGTGATAAGTGGGCTATTGCCATATATGTCTTGTTTAGTGGAGTGAGTTTGTCCTCCCAAACCAAGTTTTTTCCCTAGCATGACTTTATGCGAGCTGGATTGGCTGAAATTGCTGAAACCCTCCTTACGTTCATCAACTCTGAAATCCAACCTTGGGCAAACAGTGACCCTTACGACGACTTTCTAAGAAACTAGTCAATGGACCTTGCCAAGACAATTCCTTCTCCTCACTACTCTTGCTCCCTTCATCCTTTCCACCTCTTATGCTGACTTTCCCGCACCTCTAAAATCATAATCAACCATGATGGAAGATGACAACTGCCTAGACCAGCTCGAAACCCTCATTGTATCCCTCCAAGCTGAGCTAAGAACACTCAAAGAGGCACCCACCGTCACCTCTGAAACTAAAATCACCAAGAAGGTGGAAGTCGTCCCTGATCCAGGACTCTATGATGGATCCTACAATAAGTTCGAAGATTGGTGGACAAAAATGTCCCTTTATCTCATGGTAAATGAAGAAGGCTTTCCCACAAACAAGGAAAAGGCAATCGCCATTCTCACTCGCCTCAGAGTTAAGAACAGCCAAGACAAGAATGGTGCAGCAATGTGGGCTCACATTAAACTATGTACATTAATGAAAGGATCTCAACACAGCTGGCCAGATTTGTCAGCAATTGAGAAGATGATGACGGAAAGATTCTGAACGGGCAATGGTGAAGATATGGCCCGACAAAAATTACAATGCTTCGAGCAGGGAAATCACTGAATTGAAACCTTCCTCATGGAATGGTTAGCCCTATACAAGGAAGCAGCAGTTGGTGATGCCTTCAGTTGTTATCTTCTCAAAAAGAATGTCCACCACAAAGTCATGGGGCAGATCTTCTTCAATAATCGAAGACAGACTACCATGGTGGATTATGTCAAAATGATTCATGAACAAGGGAACCTAATCAAAGCCTTCTCCTTAAGAGGCAACAACCAGGGGTGCATCTGGAATAATAATGTGCATAATCAAGGACAAGCTGGCCCTTCTCAAGAAGGCGCTGCAAGGATGTATGGTGGTTGAGGAGAGCCCATGGACATTGGAAAGGTACACAAAGGACAATGCTTCAATTGCAGAGGTCCTCATCTCGCAAAAGACTGCCCTAAGCCAAAGAAGGAGTGTAAGGAGTGTCACTTCCTTGGGGGAGGGCATTCCCAAAATTGCAGCCAATATCACAAGGTCTGCCAGACTCAAACTGGTGAAAAAGATGATGATTCGGGATCTGACCATGATGAGAGACACGTGGCAGGAATGGGTCAGCCAGAATCAGATTTGATAAAGAAAGGACGCGCTGTCCGCCAAATGTATGGCAACAACTTCGAGGCCATAAAGGCCTATTTTGCAGATGTTTTGGATTCAGAAAGGAAGGGAAAAGGCAAAGCCGCGTGATCAATCTGGGTAATCACATGGCCATGGACCTTAATATGAACAATTCTTTTAGTGTACTTAGCATCAAATATGGTGAAGAGAAACACGAGTTCTTTAACACCCAGGATAGGACAATTTCTCCCACATCATTTACCTTATCTATAGAAAACAAATCGGGGTCTGAGACTTCTCAGCTTGGCAGGCGTATACCTGTGCTTAATTCCAATTATAAAGAAGAAAAAAATATTATGTCATCTCTTACTTATGAAACCCCAGAACGGATCATCATTCGATCTCTACACCCACACCAAGAGATAAACTTGGACATTAAGGTTTCCGCTTCCACCTCCAAGTATTCAATGAATGAAGCAAAGGCTCTTCTCGACTCCGGTGCCAACGGTGTTGGCGACCCTAATCTAATAAAGACTAGGTCGTTACCACCAGAGACTGACTTAGAATCAAGCGTTAATGTAGGGGAATTCTGACAAGAACTTGACTGAGTTCTTGTGGTATGTATTCAGACTACTTATACTACTGACAAGCATGCATGGACCAACAGGCCGTGAGAGCGTAATTACAAATGTGGTTAAAGTATCAATGGTAATTAAATAAACGTGTAGATGGCGTGACTTCTAAGAAGCATCAGAATGGAAGAGAAGCACATGGAGATGAATGTGAGAAAAGAACCACCAGGGTCTCAGGGTCGACGGAGATTAAATACATGTGTCTGGAGATCGCACAGCAGATCCCAGCAGAGCCATTCCATAGAGAAGGGCGCACAGCTGCCTCATTACTCTATGTCGAAACGTCACGTGATCTGGTCTCGTGATCCATTACCTTAGGGGTTAATCACATGACAAGTCATGTGATCATGAGAAAAGAAAAATAAAGAGAAAGAAAAATAGTATCCATAACAAATGGCATCTTCATAGATCAAGTCTGGGCACAAGAAAAGAAGATTCCCCTGACTAAGTTGGTGATGTCCATACCAGTGTTCAATGTGGATGGAACCAAAAACTCTGCTGGAAATATTACACACACTGCGGAGTTAATTATCGACTACAATGGTCATAGGGAAAAGGTTATGGCCAAAGTTACTGATCTCAGCAAAAATCCTCTTATTTTGGGTTACATGTGGCTTTCAAAGCATAACCCTGAAATTGATTGGCAGACAGGCACTGTCAAACTCACACATTGCCCATGCACCTGTTATTTATTATCTGATCATCCAGTATTCCTTCGCACTTTGGAAGAGAAGGAACTCAACGACATGCCATTTATTTATGCTCATATCAAGAAACAGGAGATAGAAGCTCCTAAACTAAAAGAAAAAACAGCTGAAGAAATGGTCCCTCAACAGTATCATAAGTATTTAAAGGTCTTCAGTAAACAAGTCTCAGAACAAATGCCAGAAAGCAAGGCCTGAGATCACGGGATTGACATGAAGGAAGGATTCCAACCCTGCAAGGGTAAAATTTATCCTCTCTCAGAAACAGAATGTTCTGAGGTAGACACCTTTATTGATGAACAATTACAAAAAGGCTATATCCAACCTTCTAAGTCCCCTCAAATGTCACCCGTATTCTTTGTTCCTAAGAAAGATGGAAAGAAGCGCATGGTACAGGATTACTGATATCTAAATGAGTGGACCATCAAAAATAATTATCTGCTCCCTCTCATCTCAACTTGTGGATCGACTCAAAGGAGCTAAATTATTTACCAAAATGGACTTACAATGGGGCTATAACAATATATGCATGAAACAAGATAATGAATGGAAAGCTGCATTCACATGTCACCATGGATCTTTCAAACCCCTTGTAATGTTCTTCAGATTATATAACTCTCCTGCCACATTCCAAAACATGATGAACGACATCTTTGGTGATATGCAGGGAGTAGTTGTTGTATATATAGACAATATCCTCATCTTTACAAAAATGGACAATCAAGAGGAACACAATAAAATTGTCATAGAAGTACTTCACAGGCTCGAAGAAAACAATCTATTTATTAAACCTGAGAAATGCAACTTTTCGGTCAAGGAAGTTGATTTCCTTGGAATGATCATTACCTCAGAAGGTATCAAAATGGATCCTTCTAAGGTTAAAGCTATTATGGAATGGCCTACACCCACAAACGTTAAGGGAGTAAGAAGCTTCCAAGGGTTGGCTAACTTCTATCACCGCTTCATCAAGGATTACACACAAGTGGCTAGACCACTCAATGACTTGACGAAGAAGGACTATGCATGGCACTGGACACAAAGAGAACATGCTTAAGAAAAGTTTTACTATGGCTCCTGTCCCCACTTACCCTGACAATGATTGCAAATTCAGGGTTGAATGTGATGCTTCAGACTACGCAATGGGTGCCGTTCTATCTATTGAAAAGGAAGGAAAATGGCATCCAGTGGCCTTTTCTTCCCACAGTATGTTACCGGAACAATGTAATTATCCTATCGCCGATAAAGAGATACTAGCCATTATTATGGCTTTAGAACAATGGCAACATCACCTTGAAGGTACCAAGTTCCAGTTTGAGGTCTGGACCGATCATGCAAACCTCCAGTATTTTATGAAGTCCCAAAACCTGAACAGGCGTCAGGCACAATGGGCACAATATTTATCAAGATTTGATTACCTCCTGGTATGTAAGCTGGGAACTTCCATGGGAAAAGCCAACGCTCTCAGCCAAAGGGAAGATCACGCCATCAGCATCGAGAACGACAACAAAGACGTTGTCTTTATCCCACCCGAACATGTACAACATATGGAAGTTACCCACATTAAAGGAGAAGAAGAAAAGATACTCAAATGTGTCAGGAATGCTCAGATACATGGCAGCCTAGAAGGCGACTTAGCAAGGTACTTGGTGGACGAAACCAGCCTTATAACCATAAAAGGAAAAATCTACGTGCCTGAGGAGGAAGGTCTCCGTCATGATATTATCTCACTTTACCACGACTCCACCTTAGCAGGACATGGTGGAGCAGATAAAACTATGGAACTAGTTTCCCGTTATTGCTCCTGGGACGGCCTCCGTGCCCAGATTAAAGATTATTGTTCCCGATGTGAACATTGCGCTTGGATGAAACTGACCAATACACAGCCTGGCGGTTTATTAAAACCAAACCCTATCCTGGAAGGCCCATGGCAGGATGTCTCTGTGGATTTCATCATGGATCTGCCAATCTCCGATGGATTCGACTCGATCCTAGTGGTCGTTGATTGATTCTCAAAAGAAGTCATATTTATTCCCACGACTAAAACTATTATGTCCCTCGGAACAGCCAAGCTTTACCAAGATCACGTATGGAAGCATCATGGACGTCCAAACTCCATTCTTTCCAATCGCGGTCCCCAGTTCACTGCTCAAGTCATGAAGGATCTGGGAAAAATGTTGAAAATCAAGTTATGCATGTCAACCACTTTCCACCCTCAAATGGACGGGCAAATGGAAAGGGTCAATCGTGATCTTTAACAATATTTACACCTCTTCTGTGCAGAGGAACAAACATGTTGGAGTGAATGGTTAAGCCTCACCCAATTTAATTATAACAATTGTATGCACTTGGCAACAGGCAAGTCCCCATTTACTCTCACACGGTCTTATGCTCCATGCATGGGAATTGAATCCACGACCGCTAAAGCTCTGGCAGCTACATCATTTGCCAAGGATTTCAAGCAAGTCTTGAAGGAGGCATGAGAAAACCTAGAAAAATCCCAAAAACAGATGAAAGCTCAAGCAGACAAGCACCGCTCTGACATAACTTATGAAATCAGACAGAAGGTCTGGTTGTCGACTGTGCATTTGAATTTGCAGCAGACACAGCAATCAGCCAAGCTTATGGAATGATGGCTGGGTCCATACGAAATCACTAAACTTATTGGAACCAACACAGTTGAGCTTAAGCTCCCACGTTCCATGACTATTCATCCCATTGTCAATGTTTCCAGGGTTAAACCATATAAGGAAAGATTACCGGGCCAATGGGCAGACAAACCGGGACCTGTGGTAGTAATGAAGGAAGGTGATGAGGAATACAAAGTTGACTACGTCGTCAACTCCTGTTTGAAATGGGGTAACATTGAATATTTAATTCATTGGAAGGGTTATTCAGACAAAGATTGTACTTGGGAACCCACAGGACATTTGAAATCGGCTAAAGAAGCCATTACAGACTTTCACTCTTCACACCCGAATGCACTGCAGAAGTTGCGGATGATGCAAATGGCCTTTGATTCTTTATTTAAACTGTATGAAAACTTAACCTCCACTTCAGGTCCTCATTGGGATCGCCTGGAAGTCAACCCATAGAAGGGGGGTAATGTTACAGATACTATTTTTCTTTCTCTTTATTTTTCTTTTCTCATGATCACGTGACTTGTCATGTGATTAACCCCTAAGTTAATGGATCATGAGACCAGATCACATGACATTCTGACATAGAGTAATGTGGCTGCTGTGTGCCCTTCTCTATGGAATGGCTCTGCTGGGATCTGCTGTGCAATCTCCAGACACATGTATTTAATCTCCATCAACCCTGAGACCCTGGTGGTTCCTTTTCTCATGTTCATCCCCATGCACTTCTCTTCCATTCTGATGCTTCTTAGAAGTTGTGCCATCTACACATTTATTTAATTACCATCTTTACTTTAACCACATTTGTAATTATGCTCTCATGGCCTGTTGGTCCATGCATGCTTTGTCGTAGTATATATAGTAGTGAATAAACACCGCAAGAACTTCAGTCAAGTTCTTGTCGGAATTCCCCTACATTAACACTTGTCTCTAAGTCAGTCTCTGGTGGTAATGACCTAGTCATTATTTGATTAGGGTCGCCAACACATAATGGACAATTGCTTCTCCTTTTCCAACAAGGTTATCTCTAACAAAGTGGTACTTTCGCTGGATGTGCTCGGTTCGTGCTTGGAACTGTGGGTCACGGCATAGGATTATGGCAGCTTGATTGTCAGAGAATAATTCTGTTGGACCCTTTTGTGTATATCCAATTTCATTGAAGAATGTCTGTAACCATACCAGATGTTGTCCAGCATTGCTAAGTCCAATATATTCTGATTCAGTAGTAGAGAGTGCAACCATGCTCTGTTGTTTACTGGACCATGAAATGGCTCCATGGTTATTCATGAAGAGAAAACCGGAAGTGGATTGGGAGTTGTTGGGATCCTGGGACCATCCAGCATCAGAATACCCATGGAAGTCAAGGTCCATTGAAATTTCTATTCCATTGAATCTGAGTTCCATGTCTTTCATGGCTTGAATATACCTGAGTACTCATTTTGCTGCTTCCCAATGTATCAGTTTGGGCTTGGCACTGAAACAGCTAAGTGTTCCAACTGCATATGCAATATCTGGATGTGTTCCAAGCATGAGGTACATTAGGGACCCAATGATGGTGAGGTAAGAAACTTGACGTCCTTTGATAACTATCTCTGGAATGCTATGATCATCATTTGGATCAGTTGCAGAGAGTTGGGAATTGTGTGCCATGGGAGTCCATATGGGTTTGCAGGCAGACATGCCAATGTGTTCCAAGATAGTATGGGAGTACTGTGATTGGGATAAGGAAATGGTTTAGAGCTCACAATTCCACTTAATCTCAATTCCCAAGATATACTTGGCTTCTCCAAGATCTTGCATTTTGAAACTAGAGGAAAGTTTCATTTTGATGGAGTCCATAAACTTCTGAGAGCTTGCAGCTAGGAGTAGGTCATCAACATAGACGACAAGGAAGCAGACCTATCTGTCCTTTCAGTGAACATAGAGGCATGTCTCTGCATCCAAACGAGTGAAGCTGAGTTCTCCAAGCTTTTGATCCAGGGTTTTCATCCAGGTTCAACCGGCCTGTTTGAGTCCATATAGGGAGCATCAGAGCTTCCAGCAGTATCCAGGTTGGATAGGGACACCATTTGGAGGTAGCATGTATAGGTCTTCCTCTAGTTCTCCATTGAGATAAGCTGTTAAGATGTCCATTTGATCTAACTCCAAGTCATGTTTTGCAGCCAAGGCAATCAGGGTATGGACTGAATCAGGATTTGCTACTGGGGCAAAAACTTCCTGGTAATCAACTCCTTCCCTTTGGGTAAATCCTCGTGCAACTATCTGAACCTTATATTGTTCCACATTTCCATGGTGATCTCGTTTGATGCGGAAGACAGGTTTGGATGTGATTGGTATAACTCCCCTTTGGAATGAGAACAGTTTCATAGACATAGTTGAAATTGAGGCTTTGAAGCTCTTCCTCCACTGCTGATTTCCATAGTTCAGTGTCTGTTCCAGAGTAGGCTTCCTTCAGAGTTTTGGGAAGGGGTTCATCTAAGCTAGAGTTTGCAGAACCAGCAAATATGAAGTCCTCTATGTTCTCTATGGATGCCAAAAATGCTCCTGGGACTTCAGGCTCATCTTCTATATGTTCCAGTTGTTCTGAGTGTTCCAGTGATTCTGGTAGTTCTGGTAGTTCTGGTTATCCAGCTCATTCCCTTTGTCAATCTGCTTGTCTTGCAGTCTCTTCATCCAAGGTACATTAATACTCTTTGTTTTTATTTGCTGGTCACCATGGTTAGTGACTTCTACGTATTTCAGCTATGGGCTGAATAGGGGGTCAAGCTGGGACAGGGACAAGATCAGGGGAAACTGGAACATCTGGAATGGCTGGGATGACCAGAATGGCCAGAATGGCTGGGTTGACCAGAATAGCCAGAATGGCTGGGTTGACCAGAATGACTGGAATGGCTGGAGAAGCTGGAGGAGCTGGAGAAGCTGGAGGATGAGGTGCATCTTGATGGAGTTGCTTAAGTTGATCTGCAAGGTCTTCCATGGTAGGGTTTTCCAGCTGTTCTGGGGCATTTTCTGGAGGTAGTTCATCTTCCACTGGTCTAGGATTGGATGGATGGTGATCTTCCTCATTTTCATGATTTCCATCTAATTGACAAAGGTATTCTGGGACTAGGCCCTCCCACTGTCCCTCAACAGTGGGGCCATTCCATGGAGCTGACTCAGTTCCAGAGATGGTTCCAGTTTCATTAAAAGTAACATGTCTACTAGAGATGATTGTTCGATGTTGGATATCAAGGAGCTTATAAGCTTGTTGTCCATGTGTATACCCAATCATGATGCATTTTCTTCCATGTGGTCAAAATTTCCCTTCTTGTTGTTCCTTTTGTGTATAGGCATATGCTGGACAGCTGAAAGGTCAGAAGAAGGTGGAATTTACTTGCTGGTTGAAGAAGATTTGATAAGAAACCTTCCCATTGAGTCTGGAGGTTGGACTTCTTGCAGTGACATAGGCTGCAGTAGACATTGCATCTACCCAAAAGGATTTTGGGAGCTTTGATTCTTCCAGCATGGTATTCGCAAGAGTGGATAGTGTTTGGTTCATTCATTCTGTGAGGCCATTTTGTTCTGGAGTATATGGAGCAGAGGTTTCATGAAGTGTTCCATCAGTTCAGAACTGATCTTGGAATGCTCTATTGGTATATTCAGTTCCTCCATCACTTCTAACAAACTTGACATAGGCTTCTGAGAAATCTTCTTGTCCTATTTCAGTCCGAAGAAGTATTTGTATGTCCGTTTTCCACTGGTTGTAGATTCCAAGTACTTCATTTTTGTGTTTCATAAAGTAGACCCAAGGGAAGCGACTGAAGTCATCTACAATGACAATCCAAAACCAGTAGCCTTCCTGGGATCTCAGAGTAATAGGGCCGCCAACATCAGTATGGATCATTTCAAGTGGGTGAGTGGTACGAGATCTATCTTGGAGTTCAAATGGCAGTTTCTTCATCTTTCCAAGGACACATGGTTCACAAAATGTTGGTGAACCACTGAGTGTGTCTATTCCTTGAAGTTGTCCATTTTTCACCATCTGTTGGATCTGGTGAACAGAAATGTGACCCATGCATCGGTGTAGGAGGTTTATGTCTATGGTGGCATGTGCTGCCTCCTTCTGGTCACTTGGAGTAACTCTTGCATGGTACAGCTTGTTATTCTGAGTAGCAACAAGTATGGTGTTCCAATGCTTCCAAATATAGCACATTTCAGAGCTTGCTGGAAACACAGTGGAAAGACCAGCAGAGGCAAGTCAGTTTACAGCAATGAGAGAGATTTGGAATTCAGGAATTAGGAGAACATCAGATAGGACTATCTCATAGTTGGTTCCAGAGACTTGGGACACAACTGGTACTGTTTCAATTCCTATGGCCATGGTGTTTGAGTCATCTCTGAGGGTTACCAGACAGGAAGGGTGTAATGGATGGTATGTTCGGAACCAAGACCAGTGGGGAACCATGTGTGAAGTTGCTCCAGAGTCAATGACTAGAGTGTTTCTCTCACTGCTTTTTGATTCAGACGACAAGTAGGCATGGACATGTCTCATTGTGGACCGGGATACATGCTCTCTAGTTATATTTGCAGTTTCCAGAGGATCCTCTGCAATGTTTGCCTTTTCCTTCCCTTTTTCCAACTTCCTAAAACCTCCTTTCCTAAGCTCTGAGACCCACTTCTTGTAGGTGATATATTTAGTAGTGTTATGGGTTGTTGAGAGGTGGTGTTCACACCAGGAAGAGGCATTTAAGGGCCGAGTCCCGGGCCCTGGGTTTCCAGAGGCTTTCAGAGCAGACTCGGAATGCCCAGAAGGGAATAGCCACGTATCTTCAGCAGTGATCCAGGTCTCGATGGTGTTGAATGTAAGCTTGCTATCTTCTATTGTGTTTATGATGGAAGATTTGAACATCTCCCATTCCAGAGTTTTCAGAAGGGAGTTCAAGAGAATGAAGGAGAGGACCTTGTTATCTACTGTGAACTTCATTCCAGTGAGGCAAGCTTCGACTGTCTGAATTGCTGAGATGTGTTTTGAGACAGCAGAGGCTCTGTCCCATGTACTGCTAAAAAGCTATTGGAAAAGATAGAAGGCGGAGGAGACGTTTGGATTTTTGTGAAGTTTCATGAGGGTATCAAAGAGTTCCTGGGTGTTAGAGTAGGCCCAGGTCTTCATTAGGAGGGCATCAGAGATACGTTGCTGGATGACACTATGAGCCTTTTTGTCACATTCATGCCATTCACAAAGGTTGGAGGCAGTAGCACCACTTGATGAGCTGATGACAGGCTTTATATCTGTTCCTGTGGTGACACCAAAGACTTTTTTGGCTCAAAGTTTTGCCGAGATGTGGACCTTCCAGATTTCATAATTGTTTGGTCCAGTGAGAATTTCCTCTGTACGAATGGTGTCTGAGGGAGACATGGTGTAGATGTTCAAGGTGTAGAGGTGAACTGGAAGTGAGTTCTGAGAAGAACAGGAGTGCACTGAGGGATGTGTGAGATGGAGTCAAGCTGTCACTGAGTGCTACCATTTAGCTTGTGCCAACGGGGCTCATAACCTGACAGAATCTAAATAAAAGGGCAGGAATAGCCCAGCTACAGTACATTAGCTACAGGTAAAATAGAGAAGAAAAAGAAAACTCACCTCAGCCGCTATCTAAGATGGCAGTAAATGACTGAGGTGTATATGAGTAAGTAAAGTGTATATATATGCTGTGGGCAGAGGTGTACTTGTATTATGTTATCAGTAGTGTAAACAGGTCTGAAAATGATGTGTAATGTATACTGAAAAGAGAAGATATTATTGACTAAGAAAAGGTTAAAAGGTCTAAACTTGTTCCAAGCATTCCGAGCATTCTGAGCTTGGAAGGGCGTGGGAAAGTTCCAGAACCACTTCCAGAAGTGGTTCCAAGATGATAGTCTTGGAACCTTGGAAGGCATGGGAAAAAATCTCAGAACACCTTTGGAATAAAGGGTTCTAAGATCTGTATTTGGAACAACTGTTCTGGGACCAGAACTATTGGAACCAGAATGACTCAGAACTTGATTATCGAGGAACACTGTCACTAGTCATGTTTCCATCCCAATTAACTGCAGAAAACATGTATGGTCCTGTTGTCTCATGCCCGGTTGCATGATTGAGTACCTTTGGAAATGTGAATTTCATCTTGCCTTCAGGGTTTCCAGCCATATCTGTGAGAACCTGATCAATGTCAACTGTACCATCCTTGATGAACTGCACCACTTGCTTTAACTGCATATGTCAGTGACTCAGACGCTATTGATTCAACAAGCCATATGCACTGCTGCTGCAGCAAGTGCAATCATGGCTGCTTGATCTTTCCCACCTGTGAGGGCCACTGTGTCCCATCCTTGAATGCCCACGAAGCCAGTGATAGTGTTTAGATGGGTGGAAGTGATAAGTTGGATGAGGAATGGGGACTGGAAGCAATGCTCTGGGAATGGGTTGTCTGGGTCTTCCTGGAGGAACCTCCAGCCTTCCAGGAAGTCGGCTGCCATTGTTTATACATCAGTGTTGTTGTTGTTGTCACCAGATTCACACTTTGAGAAGAAATTGATTATGATTGTGAGTGCAGTCGAACCAAAATTGCTCTGCCACTCAGAAACCTGTTGGATTGCCTTAGTATCATTAGTATCTAGAATGATCAAATCAAGATCATGTATGATCCCAAAGACAGAGCCTGCTGGAGTGACATGATACTTGATGTCAGGATAAACACTATTGAAGATTGTTTGAAGGGCTGATGCCATCTTCTCCTCAGATACAGTCCAGATGTTAGGTTGGGTGCTCCACCACAGCATGATCATTGAAATAATTCCATGCAACTATTTGTTGTCGCCACTGGGCATGGGAAGATTCTTCATAGAGTACTTATTATAGCATTTGATAACCTTGATAAGGTAGCTGTCAGAATCATACTGAATTCTGCTGCTTTTCTGGGCCTGAGAATTGATGGAGGTGTCAGAGGACTTGACAATCATGGATTTGGCCATCTCCAATTTGACCTTTTTCAGTGGGGGTAGAGGGCCTGGGGCCTGACTCATGGTGATTCCAACAGAAGTCTTCAGTGATCACATCAAATTAGTTTTGTAAGAGTGGGAATTTCTCTGTGGACAGTAGATAAAGGAATGACTTACTAAAGCTGTCATATAGCGCTCCCTGCTCTTCAAGTTGATGGCCATGGTCTTGGTGGGGGCAGCCTCATCCTCAACATCCATCATGTTCTTTGCCTAAGGAGAGTCATTCTCCAGCTCACTATTGGCATATATAATATCAAGTTCTGCTTTTTATTTCCCAGTGATAGAGCCATAGAAAGAAAGTGGTCGCTGAGACCTAACCCCCAGGGCCTCAGGATCACTTACGAACAAGTCAGAATCAGACATAGTCTGGCATATGTGTGTTCAGTGTGGCAAGCTGTGGTAAAAAACTGTGAGATTTACCAGGTCCAGCTTCTGGTAATGGTCCATACTCACCTTCCCACCAAGTGTAGCCACTCACTCTGCTGTTTCGTCAATCTTATCAGCGAAGACTTCACCTGACGAGGTCTCTGGATTCTTTGCAGGAGCAATAGGCACAACAGCATCAACGGGTGTGGGCTTATAACTCCAGAGCGATATAGGAGCTGATAATGCAGTAGATACTGCTGTCTGCCCAGTGGAGAATGTTGGAGGTGGGATACACATGGTACTTGTAGTGGTTGATGGAACAGCTGGCCCAGAGTTGGCATCAGCAATGCTGATAGCCCACTTCCTGAGTTGGAGTCTGCCCTTGGAAAATTTCTTGCTGGTCCTACCATTTAGTGTGAGGTTGAGAAAATGCAGTGTGGACTCAGTGAGTAAAAATATGTTGATCACATTAAGAAGAATGGTGTGCTTACTCCTTTGGTGCAGTCTTTAAGTTGGCTATGTTACCATATCTGAATCAGCAGCATGTTCCAATGGCATGAAATGATAAGGTATGTTTACCTGGTTGTTTCTTGACAACTGTTGTCACCTTCTGGTAACCCAGTTTATATGCATCAATACATGCCTTCATTGACACTGGCTTTCTCTGAACCTTTACAGTCTCAACATCACAATCACTGTCCTCAGCGTTGCAGCCTTTGTCACCCTGGGACACCAAACAAGTGAGTGTTTTCATGCAGTTGCTACCAGTATATCCCACTTATGTTGTTCGCTCCAGGTTCTTGCTCTTCTTGTTCATTACCTGGTGGCATCTGGATTGCCTGGGGACAAACACAGGGATGAGAATGAGGACGAACAGGCTTTGGCTTGTTAGCCTCAGCCATCACCATTTTTTCCTCTACTTTCATCTCTATCATGGCCAGATGTTTGACAGTCTCTTCAGTATCCTTTTTTCTTGTAGCTTTGGACTCCTGCAGATGCTTGTCATCCTTAGCCTTCTCTGCCTTAGTATACCTCTTAGCCAGCAGATCAGGAAGTCCAGAATTCTGAACAGTGTTAGTGTGGCAAGAACGACGGGAAGCAAGTGAAGAATTGTCCATGGCTAATGTGATTTGCAACAAATGACAATGGAATAGAATGAAGGGACACAGTGACCACTTAGGACTTTGTACATTCTTTCCTGCTGTGACCACAAACAATGACCTAACATGTGTTTAGTCTCATTCTTGTGACATTATACTGCCCTTTTTCCTTATCTGCTTCCAATGGTTGCACAACGTGTCCCCAACACTCAGAAATGCAGCACTGGGCACTGCAATTACCTTGTGGAAAACAGGGATGCAAGCGATTTTTTAAGACCCCAGCTGGCCACACAAAACACGTACGCACAGCACATCCCATCCTCCATGCTATACTGCCATCTCAACTACCAGCACCAGTAGTAGGACCCCCCAAGCTTAATGATCCTCTGGGTCCAGCCCCAGATAACCCAGAACCTGAGCCAGATTGGGATGCCCAATGGGAAGATGATGGTTTCTATCACCCCCAAGATGCCATTGGACCTGGCACACCCCAAAATGAAGACTTGTCTTCTCTGGTTGACATGGATTCTCAGTTTTATGGACCAGGGAACCAACTCTATTGAAATTACCATACCAAACTGAATGGTAAATCACAACATTGTGTACCTTGGAAAATATGTACTTACAGACTCCTGACACTCAGCATGTCCTTATGATGAACACGGCAAATTTCTGGCACCTGGCACCCCTGCTCCTTCAAATAGCACAAACTCCAATGACTGGGCGCCATACAACAACCAGATCAGGTTCGAGATGGCAGAGTTCCTCTTCACCTGGAATCAAATGTCCACAGGACAGATAGATGTCCTTCTTGACTTATGGGCAGCCAGTTTACTCAAACATGGTGATAGCTCACCATTCATAAACCACCACCATCTATACAATACCATCAACAGTACTCCTCTTGGCAACATAAAATGGGAGAGTTTTTCAGTACAGTACACTGACTCCCTCCCTGTGACTAATCTGCTGCCATGGATGCAAGCAAAATATGAAGTGTGGTTCCAGAACCCCCATCATATTGTCCACTGCATCATTGGAAACACAAGTTTTGCAAGCAAGTTTGACCTTTGGCCATTCCAAGAATACTCAACTGAGGGTAATATCAGATAATTCCAGGATTTTATGTCTGCTGACTGGGCATGGGAACAGGCAGTACGTCATTCTGTTCTATTCAGTGGGCATTCACTAATCTAAAATCAAACAGGACCTTATATCAAAGGACCAAAACATGCTCAGAAGTACATTCATGCTGATAATTCTAGATAGCGACAAGACCACCATCTTGGTTGGGATGGGCAACAACAAATTCTACCCCCTGTATCTATCCATTGGAAATGTCTGCAACCACATACACCAAGCTCACCAGGATGCTCTCATGCTTATCAGCTTCCCTGCAATTCCCAAAAGTAAGTACATCACATTTTGTTCAAGCTCAGTTCTTCATATCCTGACTAGCGACAAAGGAACACACACCTGATGCAGTGTTTTGCCAATTTCACTGGCAACTCTTCCACAACTCACTGGCAACAATTCTCAACCCACTCAAGCCTGCAATGACAATACCCGAAGTTGTCAAGTTTGGCGATGGCTATTATCATCATGTAGTATATAGTCTGGGTCCTTACATTGCTGACTATGAGGAGCAGGCTCTCCTTACCTGTATTGTGTGTGGCTGGTGTCCAAGGTATGTCATCTAAGAAAAGATCAATCAGTTGAGAGTGCTCAAACATTCTATAAATGCTTCACAAATTGGGTCAATCTGGATGCTGATGTGAGTACACATAGTCGAGACTTCACAGAAGAGCTATTCAGGGCATGCATGCTCACATCCCTTTGGGAGGATTATGGAATTGTAGGAGATCTCATCGTGAGTTTCCAATTCACAGTTTTCTTGGATGTAGAACTTTCTTATAATCTTCATACCATGACAGCCTTTCACAAATGACTTTCCCTGTGCCAACATCAACCAGCTCATCTCCCCCGATCTCCTCCATTAACTTATCAAAGGGTGCTTTAAAGATTACCTTGTCGATTGGATAGAACTATATATCAAGACCAGGCACGGAAAGAAGGAAGCTGAGCATATCCTTGATGACATTGATTGGAGATAAGTCACTGTTCATCTTTCGTGCACAATCACATAATAATTGACTTGGACATCTATAGGATTGCCGCCATTGCTCTATTCGCAGGCCTGCAATGCTTCCCACAGGGCTGTGGCTTCAAGCAGTGGACTGGGGATGATTCAAATGCATTGATGAAGGTATGCTGTGTACTAGTATGTCGTCCAAATAGCACACTTATCTCTCATTAGGTCTACATTCCAGCAATTGAAGGACATGTTCCCCCTGAAATCGTCCACACTTTTCATGCATTTTTGGAATTCTGTTACTCTGTTCGCTGCCATGTCATTATGGAACACAATATGGACGAAATTCAGAATGCTCTTACCTGCTTTCACCACTACCAAGAAGCTTTCAAAACTGGCAAGTTTCCTGTCATTGTGACCTTCTCTCTTCCCTGTCAACACTCCACCAAACACTATCCTACTCTCATACATCTATTTGGTGCCCCAAATGGTCTCTGTTCTTCCATCACAGAGTGTAAACATATTAAAGCAGTGAAAGAGCCTTATTGCTGTTTGAGCAGGTATGAGGCACTTGGTTAGATGCTTCTTACCAACCAGTGCCTTGATAAAATCGCTGCATCATGCCTCAACTTCACCAAGAGAGGAATGCTTGAAGGTACCTGTCTATTATTTATTATTGACTCACTTCATATGTTTTTTTTCTCTGCCATTACAACTGAATGATTATAACTGATGTTGCACCTCTATAGGCACTCCTTTCACTTTGCCTCAAGCACCAGGGCTCAAACATTCCTGTGCTGTTAATCAGGGCACAATGGACTCTGCAGCCAAACAGCAGGCCAAAGAATCAGCAAGCACGCAGGCAGACAATGACAAAGCAGTTGCTGATGACTGTCCAACCAACCTTACTGTGCATGTGGAGCTTTCAAAGACACTCTGTATGTTCAAACCTCTTGTCAATTCATGTAGTGAAATATCTAACTTCTGTGTTATGCAAAGCAAAAACGTGCACACACACTAGCTGAGTTAGCCCAAGAACTCCAAGCACTGACTTTACCTGGTCTCGTTAGCCACTTTCTCTTTACCCAGTTATATCCAGACAACCAGAAAGATCCAACAGATATCCCTGTTGCTGATTGTCCTCACTTTGAGGATTATATCTCAGTTCTCAACTCTGTGTCCTCACACTTCTATGTACCAAGTGATCTGAGCAGCATTGGTGGGATGCACATGGAGCACATTTGTTCCACCCCCATCTGGAGAAACACTGGTCCATGGTGCAACTGCATCTTTGTCAGACCGAATCCTGAAGAAACCAGGATGCATGCATACAATATTGCACATGTTCTTGCATTCTTTTCATTCACATACCAGGGAGTACTCTACCCATGCGCAGTAATCTGGTGGTTTGAGAAAATAGATGACTGTCCCAATGAGGACACTGGAATGTGGATGGTTTGCCCATCTTCTCTTGCAAATCATTCCCCAGACTTAGCTGTTATCTATATTGACACCATTTTTCATGCCACCCACTTGATACCTATCTATGGCAAAAAGACTATTTCTCGGATGATAAAACCCCACCATTCTTACGACACATTCTGGGCATTTTATGTCAATAAGTACAGTAGCTCAAATAAGTGTCCCAATGTTGGGCCATTTTGGAAAGACTTGATATTTGCAAGAGAACCAAGATGAATTAGCTCTAACCCCTGCAGGGTCATCAATAGCCCTAGCCCCTGCCCTAAAGATGAGCCCTTAGTCATGTGATTTGGTTGCCATGGCACTAAGATATAACCATATTAAAATGTCATGTCATTGGGATATTTATTTGACCATGATGTTATCAGTTATTATTTGGTAAATAACATAATGTTCTGATGGATCCTGTGCTTCAACCCTGTCTCATTATGTAATTTACATAACTCTGAGCACTATAAAGGGCAGAGATACCATCTGGCTAACCCTACTTCACCATGAAGCCCATTTCTGCCTCTACTAGAGCTAATATCCTGTTCCTCTCTGAATCTGGCCTTTCTGCTAG
>JBBPRD010000169.1:0-18881 GCA_038092855.1 Boletus piedmontensis
TAATAATCCCTGGTACTATGTCTGATGTGCCAAGATACATGAAATTAACAAAGTTAGCCAGATAGTAATATCACCTCCGAAATTGGGGAGGAACGCTCGATAGGTGATGACATTGAATAATGCATGGTATGAGACCAGCGAGCGAGGTGTACGGTGTTCAGATGCGAATAGAATGGGCGTTGAATGATCGCCCTCGACAGGGATGGACCGGTGGGGGCCCCTTTTATGTGCCCAGTTGGCCGTGTTGTGCGTAGGCCATTTCACCTTGATAAACATGCCATAATTTCACCCGACGAGTGTGCGAAATGCATGGGCTGTAAGTGCCGTGAGTTGAACATCGACGTAGAAAAGTCGACACGCGACTACCGCCGACCATTACCAACGGAAAATTTGATTCTGAGAATGGTAACCCATACAGGAACCTAGAAGCAGTGGAGGCAAGGGAAGAGCAAGCCAGGCTGTAATAGCACCGCCCGCGGGTTGGGAGAACTGCGCTCTCATACCAGGATTGCCCTTCGTATGTCTGGGCCCTGATCATACACGATATAGGCAAACACACCAGCTAAGTGGTTACGTTCATTGAGATGCTTGATTACTACGGGCACGTGAAACGGGACTTACTTCTATAGAATATCAACAACCCACTCACATGACGACAAGATGGGCTGTATGCATCCGATTATTCCGGATGAATTGCGTGTATGTTGTCTCTCTTCCGGTGAGCTCAGGCTGCGATGTGAAAGCTGGTGAAAACGGTATCTCATCATACAACTTGTGTTCAATGAAACATCTACTCACCGATGGTAAAGATTTGGACACCCCAAAGCCGTGCGAAAAGAAATGAGGTGTCACCACTCTCCATTCTAACATGTGGTGGTACCGCAGGGAAAACTAGTGACTGTATGGATAATGAGAACATTCCCTGGAAAATTAGGTATAACGCACCTGTGTGCAATGCACACAGGACGGTTAGTTGATACGCCATCCTGTCAATATTAACGGACCATCCTGTAAAATCCACATTCTGAACAGAACGAGATATGTGGTATCATAACCTCCTTCAGCAGTCTGACGATTTTGGCGGTCTGATGCACTCCTAGGCCTAGGCCAAGCAGTCCATGGAATATTCCAATGGCTCCTGGTGCATAACACATGCATAGTGTGACGAATGGCTGGGGGTACGAAACAGCTACTCCGGGAATATTGGAGGATATAAGGCAATGCCGAGGGGCGGCTAAGGAGAGAGTGAAGGAGGATGAAAAACTGACGGCGCCAAGTCGCTTGTGCGTTTATATAGAGAAGATTGGCGCGCGACGGCGACAAGATAACGATGCTGTGGAAGAGCGCTCGGAGTCTGAGTCGAAAGGGCCAAACTAAGGGCCGGAACCCACATTGATTTGAATCACAGCAAGCGTCAATCACGTACTAGCAATTGGCGCCTTCCACGGGCTGTTATCACGATAACCCGAGTCTTATCCTCGGATGCAGCAAAAGTATTAGGCTCCAGTTAGCCTGACTGAGAAATTCGTACTATTTCTTTTGCTGTGATGGTGGTCAGCCCGATACAGGACATGTAGGGAATGGCACCGTACGTAAGTCGTCAGTGTCCTTGTCTAGAACCGAAACTAGTACTCGGACTTGTACAATGGTCAGCGCGGCTAAGTCGCACAGACCAGATCCAAAGCTTCACTCAGTTGCACGTAATCCTACGTATGAACAAAATTTCTCCGATTGCCTCCGACTCCAGCCTAGCAGCATTCAAGTTGTCAGTATTCAGAGCAATGGTACTGTGTGATTCCGTCGTCCCTCAGGCGGTCGGGAACCAAAATGGGTATGTCCTTCCAAGATTTCTTCTGATGAAACCACCAGATATACTCACCATGCAGGTGATCTCGAGGATGTGAGCCGAGGATGTGGTGGCATCCATCTCGGACGTAGTATTCGGCGGCCCGGCAGGGATGCCCCACAAGCACTCAACACTCCAAAACCCGAGCATCCTGGACCAACATCATGTCGCCCATCCGGAACGCAATACTGAAGTCAAGATCGTCACATAGCGACCATCTGATGATAGTTCCATTCGTGAAGCGGGGGTTCGTCTGGAGAAGAAAGCCGAGGACAACCCGTCTGAGAACTTCATCAACATCATGAGTGACCCATAATATATCAGAGTCTTCGAAGGTGTGCGAATGCTGATATGTTCTTTGCATGCCTGTTATTGGTATTGAACTTCTCAATTCTGCGGCATGGCTTTCAAGTTGGCACAGACATGGCAAGTGTCCCACGATGAGATAGGGCAGTGTTCTTGACGTCAGCTCAAAGAACCTTTTCTGAACAGACGAGTGTCATCCATTGAAGCTTGTTGTACAGCGCGATATTTCCAAGATGATTTAGATGCCACAAATGATGCCGCTATGTAATTCTATACCAGAAGTCGTCACTCTGGTGGGTTCTGGTCAACCCCCCCAGATTGCATAGCAGTGACATCTTGCAGGCAACGTCTTATCATGCTCTCCCACCGGGTGATCGAGCTTTAAATTATCATGACCCTCTCGCGTACGTTCGCCCATCGCTCTATACGATGTTACACATCATTTTTACCTACTGTTTGGCCGTTATCTTAACTTAACCTTGCTTCAACCTCAAAGCATCTCGCAGTGTTGTCTTGCAGAAGCATTGAACCCCAGGGAATGGACATTCCTCTCGAGTTCGACTCTTGTAGACGGCTTTATTGCAATTGCGATTACTGAATGGTGCAGCGTGAAGCTTCGGAGTCCCTAGTCGCTTTTTCCCTTTCTGCCTCATACTCTCTGGCACGAGCAACTGCAGCAGCACGAGCATCTTCCCGTCGTCTCTCAGCGACCAGCCTCTCTCGCCTCTCGGCTGCAGCGAGCTGTTGCTCTTCTCGTCGTCTTTCTGCTTCTCGCTCTTCCGCCCTACGTTGTTCCATCCTTCTAAGGGTCTCCTGATAGAGTCGCTTTCTCTCTTCTTCTCGCTTCTTCCTTTCTTCTTCCTGTCTCTTGCGCTCTTCTTCTTGCATCCTCTGCTCTTCCCGCAGACGCGCCTCACGTTCTTCCTGGAGCCGGCGTTGTTGCTCGGCGGCCTTCTCTGCTTTCAGCTTAGCTTCCAGTTCCGCCAGGCGACGATGATGCTCGGCTTCGGCTTCCTCGCGCCTTTTCTGCGCCTCGCGCTCCTGCCGGGCAATCTCCTCGAGGCGCTCGGCCTCCTTAACACAGGCCGAGCAAACAGAAGGCCGGCCACGGCGGCACTCCCAAGTGAGTCTGTGGTGACCCGCTGGACACTTGGCGTTCATATTATATTTGCATTGCAACGCGTCGTGTGGGTCATGTAGCACCGATGACCGGTGAGGGTGGCACTTCATTGGGCATGTGTGTCCACAGCCGAGCGTGAATCCACTTGCAAAAGGTAATGTCAGGTTGCGTGAGGGTTTCGGACTATCGGAATGAGGATGAGAACAACTCACCATGGTTTCGTGCACCCACCGTCCGGACAGTGATTGTCGAAATCACTTGCAAGCTTGAGCAGGACAGTATGTTCGGGATGCCTCTCACACTTGACAGGGAACCCCTGGTAAACGTACTGGCCGTTCTCGAGCAGGGTGAAGAACCGCTTCCAGAGTGCTCCACCTTTCCTGGAATGTAAAAACGTTTGGGAATTGCCGATCAAAATGAGGCCATCTCGGGCGCGTGAGAGGAGGACGTTGAGACGCTCGGGAGAGTCCATGAAGCCAATCGCGTTGGATTGATTCGATCTCGTGAGACTCGTAACCACGATTTTGCTTTCCTCTCCCTGGTAGTTGTCTATAACAGGTTGTTAGACAACTTGGTATTCGCGAGTACGTTTACTCACCGATCGTAGCCAAATGGATTCGGCCTTTCTTGACTTTGAGCTCCGGTGGTGCAGAGGACAGGCCAGCACGTGCGAGATCCGAGGAATCCAACTCGTTGAGGATTGGGTCGTTATCGCGCTTCAGAGCGTCACGTAGTTGGTGAAGTTGGCCAAGATACGGGGTGAGAACGACGATGTCCTCACTGTTGTACCCCTGTTGGGCAAGGTAGCGTACGATTTTGAGCACCATCTGCACCTCGTATGTGTTCTGCTTCGATGCTTTAGTACCACCGTCTGCGCGGTCGCCAATCAGCGAGTCGTCATCTTCGGGATGGGTATGGTCCACGAAGACGATGTTCGATTGTATTCCGCAGATATCGGATCGATAATAAGTCGAGGGACTATCCGTAAGCTCTGGGTAAGTGAGTTCACGGACAAATGCAGATATTTCGGGACGCATCCGGTGTTGCATTGAGAGGGTTTCATGGGGGTAGCCCTCGAGAACAAGACGCTCGAAAAGCGACCGGTTCAGGTCATATCCCTCGCCCTTCTCAACGGTCAACTGATAATTGTTGACTTTGGGGCGCAGTTGCCTACGAAGGGTCATTAGTAACAAATGGTTGAGGTCACATCACAGACATACTTGTGGTCACCTATAAGAATCATCTGATCGACCGTGCTTGACAACGCAGTCAGGATGTGACTTTCGAGGATCTCGCCAGCTTCTTCTACAAGGAGAACCTCAGGAGCAACGTGTTCAAGTGCTTCGGCGTAAATAGCTGCCCCTGTGGTCGTGCAAGCAATGATCCTCTTCTGCCGCAAAATTGACACAGTTGACATTGCAAACTTTTGTCTGATAGTGTCTTGACACGTATTGTACCGCGTGCCAGCCTTGCATACCGATTCCAGTTCCTTAGTGACCAGTTCATGCCGCCACTTGTCCAGCAACTGCTGGCGGGCAGAGCGGGCCATACCCCAAATCCGAGCTGACGCTTGGATATGAGGCTCTCCACTCAACACGCCAGCGTTCAGACCCCGCATCCACCGTGAGAAGAGATACCTCCTATCGATGGCTTGTCCGTTCCGCCCAACGCGTGTCATTCCGTCTTCCGTCTCCAACGGCACGTAGAATGCCTCGAAAAACTCGTAATGCTCAAGCTCTAGATACGTGAGCAGGTTCCTGTCGTCGATGTCGAGTAGCTTGTCAAAGTGGGTTCGGAGCTCACGTTCGTGGCATGATGCGATTGATCGGGAGGCGTTGATTTCATCCCAGTCATACCGAACGCGCCCACGTGGCTGCCTGCGGAGAGCAAGATGATCCGTTGACTGGTTTGGACGGCTTCCGAGGCGTACAATGGACTCGGCAGGTACATCGTACTCGAGAAGATCACCAAGGAATTGATCCAGCGCATGGTTGGTGTAGCAAACGACGAGAATCGTTTGAGCAGTTTCATCATATATCGCTTTCGCAAGAAGGACACCTATAAACGACTTGCCGGTTCCTGCAGAAAAGGTAAGATAACAACTTCAGGAGTTAAGATGACGGTGCTCACCGGGTGGCCCTTGGATCAACGATACGCGTTGCTGAAGTCCTACGACCAGAGATTTCGCCTGGGCCTTGTCGAGACAGATGGATTTAGGGAGGCCCAATAGACTGCCCAGCTCAACGGAAGGGTTTGAGCTGAGTTCGTGAGTAATGTGTGAGAAGGTCACTCTCCTCCATTTGGACTCGAGTGGCGGCGACTCTGGGCTCCACAGTATAATATCTCCCGAGAGGCCAACATGATGTGTTTTCAGGGCGGAGAGTACCGGCTCAACAGCAAATATTGCACTGCTGATCTGCAGAAGTTGTACGTTCTGGGCCATGCGAAGAGAGATAAGGGTCTTTCTTATGTTGACATCGCTGTCCAGCTGGAGGACTATCACAGGAGGGTTGCAGGCTAGAAGGTCCTCCACGCGGTTCACTGTTCCAAAGCTAATGATATCTTGACCAGAAGCAAGGCAAATGAGAGACTGATGTCTCAAAATCTTCGAGCCACGAGGATCTCGTGTAAGGAAATTCACCCGATTATCCTCATCCTTTATGCCCCTCAGCTGCCAGAAGTCGCTGTCACATCGCAGCTTGATGCCCCACCGAGTCTTCCGATCGTCAGCACCAGTATAGATGCCGACCATAGAGACCCCGTCGACACGAAGACCGCGATACTTCCCGTCTTTCCCTAAAGCAGCCTGTACCTCCTGGCGGACGTCAAAGACCATGTCCTCGCGGAGCATGCGAAAGGTATTGTCTAAATAATCCTTGACCGGAGTTTCTGACAAGTCAAGCTCATCACGAAATGCTGTGCGGAGAAAGGGAGGCTTTCGACACAAGATCTCGTTCGCGGTGGGGAGAATGGCGATGTCGTGGTAATCAGCAAAGTCGTTATCGTGGCGTCCGCCAGGCCCATTGAGAACGTCGTACACCATCACAGAACTGGTGGTAGAGAGAATGTGTTTGATGAGATGTCCCATCTCTCTGATTTCATGTTTAGATGAGGCGATGAGGGTATCCTGAATGGACGGTCGAGCTGCAATGTCTCGAAAGGAACTGGTGTCCCGGTCTTGTAAAATCAGGAGTCGAGAGAGCACTCTAGCAAAAACTAATTGAGCGTCTTCGCTCAACGCGCCCTGCTGGAATGTACGAAGGAAGACACTCCAAAAGATTGGTGGTTCTACCACGTGGAACAACAGGTTGTCCAGGGCGTCACCACCAACATCGGAAGCTCTAAGCAGATACTCCAGGACAGTGCAGCCCAATCCATTCATGAATTGGATAGACAAGTCGAGTCGCATTGCAGACTGGACTGAAGACAGACCGTGAGCACTCTCAATGATTGCATCCAAGCATACCACTGGGTCATCCTGAGCGCAAAGTCCTTCTAGGAAAAGAGTAGCGCCACGAGGATCAAGTTTGACTGACCCGGACAAAACATCGAGGAATCGTTTTTTCAGCCTGGAAACACGGCTAGACGTCGAAGGAGCAGGATCCATGTGAGGCTGGGTCGAATGAGT
This sequence comes from Boletus piedmontensis, assembly GCA_038092855.1. Taxonomy (NCBI): domain Eukaryota; kingdom Fungi; phylum Basidiomycota; class Agaricomycetes; order Boletales; family Boletaceae; genus Boletus; species Boletus piedmontensis. Next base: position 6,901 of record JBBPRD010000169.1, read on the forward strand.
AGAGGTTCAAAACGAGCGAGGACTCGCACAGCAAGTTCAGATGCAGGCGCATCACACGAGGAGATCAGCGTGGCACTAAATTAAAGAAAAGCAGTGCTCCATTAGAAGCCGCAGAAAGTGTCAATGAGTGGGCGCATGAGGACCCTTCGTTGTACAGCATTCACAGGAATGACTTACCACCGAGGGTAGCAATCAACTACCGCAATGAGCGTGGTTTTCACGGTGGATCCCGCCGTTGCATGAACTGGTTATCTTCAAACCCGTAGCCTCAACCACGGTTTTAACGCAAGGGTCTGGCAGCATTCTTCAGCCTAGCGAGATGTGGCTGTGCCTACCCTGTTTTGTCGGTCACCAACCACTACGCAAAGTTCAAACCCTTCAATTTTTCAGCGTGCCGGGCCAGGCACTGATTGGCAACAGGACATCGAGCAGAGAAAAACCAAAGTTTAGCAAACCAAGGTCAGCATTTTCATCTGTGAAAGAACAGGCCGTCACTGACAGTCTGATTCCTATCTACCTGACAGTATAGTCCATCCGACGCGACATCGCATAAACTCATGTGCGACGCGCTGCTCGAACTACTAGGATGCAGTTGTACGATATGATCACAACCAGCCTATTACTGCTCAAAGTTATCTCTCAATGAACCATAACTAAGTTCACCGCGTCCCGGGCGTTCTCTTCTTCTGTACAAGCGAATTCGACTGGGTACTCCGTCGAGCGCTCCTCTCCGAGGCATTTAGTCCGAGTTTAGTGCCAAATCTGGTCGACTTCGAGGAGGTCAGTCCGAGGAGTGGTTGTTGGGTCCGTACTTGAGCGCGGTTTTGACAAGTAGTCAGACGCTAGTACCACACTCCTCAGCCTAGCCTCCGCCCGGGGTGTGATGTTAGAGGCCAGGATACCATGCTATGGCACTAACTTCTTGACCGAGAGTTCAGTTCAACTTTCGCAGCCATGCGATCGCCAACGAGCCTGAGGGCCAACGACGCAAGGAACGATAAATGTGTTCTATTAGTACATATATTAGGTATTTTCTCTAATGATTAAAAGCGAGTTGTATCCTATCCATGCCATCCAAACTCCCACTACGAACATCAAATAAAACCCTTTGCAGACCAATATCGCACCCACGACTGAGCTTCTTTCTTCCCCACGCCCTGCATCTCTGCCATCGTCCGACTAACACGTCGCGCCTTCGCCGTGTCGAATTGAACCATCCCTCCGGCCTCCCCGGACATATCATCCATATTGTCAGGTACTACACCGCCCGTTTTCCACGTGGACTGATCCGAGTCCCCTTGTGCCATGACGCGGAAATACTCCAAGAGCTTGATGGCCGGCTGGTAGAATCGAACGTGGTCAGACCCATGGTCGTCAACGAGACGAAATAAAAAAGCGAGAGCACAACGTACCACCGTTGCAATGCCCTCGGACCACGCGCCTTCCGCCTGCTTCTCAAGGAGACCGAACCATTCTCCGAAAGGAATCATTGGAATACTGTCAACCTTCACGCCCTTTTGCTCGATGATGGCCGCGCGCACGGAGGTAAGGATATCTGTCCAAGGGACGCCGCGGGGATTAACAATATTGAGCGCCGGCGGGGGCGCCGTCTTTGCAAATGCGATTTCCAGAATGGAAGCAGCTACTTCCTCAGCTCGCATCCATGAGACGAGCTGGAAAGCATGTCATGGGTATATTGGCAACGGATAGATCCTGCAAGCTGGACTTACGCCGTGGGCGTCTGGCAGCGCTCCTAGCGCGATGCTGGACTTGATAAGGATGGGAAACCAATCGCTCGTGGCCCACGAACCGTTTGAACCCCCGGCTATCTGGCCAATCCGTAGGGATGTCGCATGAAGGCCACTCTTGACGATGATCTATTCAATATGTCAGGAGAAGCTTCCCAAGAATATGTTGGTCGAATAGCAGAGTACCCACCCGTTCCGAGACATACTTACTCTCACCATACCCGGCACCAACGGCAAAAGAAGGATCGAGTAAAACTTCTTCAGGGTACAAGCCTCGTGAACGATCCCAAGAGTGCGCTGAACCAATGGAGGACGTAAACACGAAGCGAAGGCTCTCTCGATGGATCGAGACGAGTGCCATGTCTACCAAATTCCGAGTTGCACGGACATGGGGTTCAAACGACGAGAGAGACAAATTGAAGTCGAGCCGCCAGGCATTGTGGATGATGACCGTCACCGAGTTCCGGAGCTAAGACGACTCGTAAGCAAAATCATCGAGACATCCATAAATTGCAATACCTCATTATAAACTGACGACGTCAAACCACAGTTGTCCTGAGAAACATCTGTTTCTATATACACGAGTTTCCCGGAGTTTAGGAGACTGACAGGAAGGGCCCTGTCGACAAACGCGGATCTTTGACGCTCTGCTATAGAGGCAGACACAGAAGGCCGATTGAGGGCATACACCCTCTCAACCACGGGGTTCTCCAGTAATTGAGCCAGTAAGAATGACCCCAAGCCACCGGTGGTGCCAGTCAGAAGAACGACAGCCCCAGCAGACCGCGTCGCGTTATCGATTACACCATCTGCGACAACTTCATCTGCATTCCCGGGGAGATCCGCAGAATACTTGTGTATCATCGCGTTTATCGCAGTCTTGCGTTGTTGTATATGATCTAGAGTCTGGTGAATGTCATCTTGATTGACGAGAGCAGATACCCGAGCAGACAGGAGGTTTATGGTCGGGTTCTCGAACACGATGTTTGGTGGGACACGCGTTGCTGCATTGCGAACCCTCAGCTCAGCAGAGACTTCAAGAGCGCCAACGAGTCGATTTCGGAGCCAAGTGACGCTTAGACTATAATGGTAGGACCAATCTGATAAGAAGAGATTGTTGAGTAGTCACCTGACGACTCGCCTATCAAAACCTTGAGCAAACAAATCTCCGCCAGGGTCGATGTTCCGTCCGGGACTGGCAGGGCACACATACTCCATCAGCCATCGACTCAATGGCTGACCATTCCATGCCAATGGAGCGGGTATGTGGACCAATGACCGAGGAGTGTACTCAACTGCTTGATAACTACGCGAAAGATGATTTGGTCCAAAGGCACAGCCCACATTACCTAAACCACACTCACAGCATATCAATTTCGGAATCATAGTCTGTGATAACGACCTTTCTTTGTATGCTTCCCTTCGCGGTCCTCTTCATGGGCTTGTCGCCGTGTGTGATCAAGATCATCTCCTTGAAGATGCGGCTGAATGCAGGAGCGGTCTCGTTCGCCTCCTCGACCCACGGCCTTAGAGGCAACCTAAGTCAAGAGACACTCAAAACGCAGGGTGTCAACTCACCAGATCTTGTCTCTGAACTCTTGTACGGCTTGATCATCTTGTGTGTCTAAACGATACTCTGGTCGGGGTTCGACGAGGATACCAACCTGACTACGTTGGCGTCCGAACATGACAACTCCCTGAATCATGGGACTGGAGTTGATGATGCTCTCCATCGGTGCAGGGACCGTCTTCTCCCCAGAAGCCAGAACGATCACATCGTCTCTCCTTCCCACACTGCCGCCAAGATAGAATGTAAGCAGAACAGCGCATGGGTCACAGAGAACGGACTTACATCTTCCACATATCCTTCGTAGGGTGCTTTACGAACAAATCCGCGGTCGCATAACCTCTTACATCTGTGAGATTCTCCACGGCTAGGGGATATCTATCTGTGCTCTGTTTGGACATGAATCACGAGGATGGAGAAACCGAAGGAGGCACCCACTAATACATGGCACTCGTATATGTCGTCACCTTCAGGGATCCATCTCACATCTATACCGTCCGCGATGCGAAGCCAGAACCAATCCCCATCGGCAATATCTTCTCTTGATGGAATTGAGGTGATGATACCACACTCGGTTGCACCGAAACCAGTCGCGATAGGCACGCCAGCTGCTGAAAGTCTGTTTCCAACTTTCAGTGATAATGGACCACCACCGAATACCTGCAGATGATGGACGTCGCACTCGGTGGCCGAAAAAAAAAAGGGAGACATACCACAAGATCAAATGTTTTCAGCAGGTTTACCGCGTCCGGAGAAGTAGCCCATTGTTCCAAGAACGCAGGGATGCACATCAAGATGTTGCATTTCGTCATGCACGCATGCTCAAGAATGTTGTCTGTTGTGGGCACAACCGAGTGGACATTCGCATCCATCATCATTCGTGGGGGAAACAGAGCAGCGGTTACCACGCAGGCAAATGGGACGTAAAGTTGCATCATCAGACCGTAAATGTGGAACGCAGGAAGAGACATGACACCCATCCGTACTGGACGGGGCATATCGCAATAACCGAGGGTGGGTCCTGAGATACAGTATGATTGAGATTCAGATATGATAGGGGATGCGCCACCAGACTTACTGTGCGACATCCACCTGATTTGAGCCCTGTGACTAAACGGGACGGGTTTAGGGAATCCGGTACTGCCTGAGGAGTGAAGATAGATTGCTGGAGAATCCAGGTCCGGAGGCAATCCGGGAGAGGGATACGGGACGAAAGGGTCAGATGCACATTCATGACCCAGCTTAGGAAATGCATAGCTCGGCGCTGGGATCTCGTCGATAGTCAACTCTAAACTCGACCCCTCCCGTCGGATGGCGTCCATCAACATCTGGTGCGTACTGTGCGTCGTGACTATGCGTGAACAACACGTCTTTCGTATCATGTTCACAATAGCAGTGGGGGAGTTCCTCGGGGAGACCAAGAAAGGCTGGATGTGAAAGTCAGGTAGGTCCCGCGTTCAGTCAGACAGTACTTACCACTAGTCCTGAGACGAGTATTCCAGCTACCAGTGCATGGTAAAAAAGCGTGTCAATAGTCGCGATGAGCATGACAACCTGCCCTTCCTTTCCATGTCGTGCAGGACGCAAAGCATGAGCGACCCTATGAGCAGCGCGGCCGAACTCAAGGAATGTGATATTAGTTGTTCCGCTTGAAGGTGCGTCATTGGCAAAGACATATATAGGATGGGAGGCATTGTTTGCAATGTGGAAGTTCACCAAGTCGGCGAACAGCAGGGATCCATCTAGGGGGGCGAACGCGGGCATGCGATGGAGACCCTAAGACTGGACGTATAGAGGTGAACGTGATTTGGGTAGTTCGATGAAATTTGTGTACACATTCCGCAGTAAGACTGTGACCTGCTTTTATCGCAAAACCCTTGCTGGACACAGGATTGATCTGTTGAGCTCCGTTTGGGCGCATCAGGGCTCGTCTGAGCGCGGTTAGTATAGTAGAACACAGCGTGATGGTGTCTTCTGATGGAGTTTGAACTACCTCGACCCAGTTATGGGAACCTAGGTCCGGTGGGGCGGGGTCGGTGGGAGTGAACTTGAAGGTCACGGCATTCCGCCGACCGCCCGATATTAATATCCTGTCGTGATGCCTCACAGATTCGCTCTTGACTCAGAGCTGGTTCGGTAAGGGATCCTATAAGTGTAACACAGCCGCCAAGTGGCAGCTGCTAATTAGTAGCCAAAGTAGAATAGACCAGGAAGTTACCCACGACGTCGTCCCACGCCTCCACTCGCAAACGTGATTCCCAGTCCATGACGAGCCCACGGCGAAGTGCGTAGGGGCCCTCGGAATGCTCTTTAGATACCGTAGATGTGACTATCGTATTATTTGGCTCGACAAAAGTTTCGCATGCGCACGTAACTTGAAATTTCTTACACGATCAGACGGGGTAGATACGCGTACAATTGTTTATCAAGGTACACTATCGGACTTGTTGATCCACCGATGCTCGCCTGAGTCCAACACAATCCCACCATAGCATGGGTGATGCGCGCAAGTCCGTATTTCCGAGTCTTCGTGACCATCCAGGGGCAATGAATGTGGGGTGGATGACTTGGCAGCCTGAGACGTAATTACACAACGTCGTCCGCACCCTGCCACACACTGTGGGCCAAGGCCTCACTGTCACGTTTGCCATCAGTAATAAATTACCTTCAAGCGTATCCGCGACAGTAATAAACACTCGCTACCGCGTGACGATTTTCGTTCACTGCATGTCATCTGTTGGTCACTGGTTAGGTCCAGTCCAATCGGCGGAGGTCCAATGATTGGAGGTTGAGGCAGAGGAGCGGACGTAGCTTAATCATGGTTATGGAGGATCCCATCACGGAAGAGAGACAGACCCGTCTCTGGCGCCAGCATTGAAGTTCAGATGGAGTAGTACAGTCGTAGTTTCGAGGTTTACAGCGAAGCATGTATAGTGCCAATAAGCAGCGTCAGGCTCTCGCGGCCGTCGACACACGCCGTTCGGAAATAACAAACGCCCGATCAGAAGATAACATGAACTAGCGATTGTGTTATTGGGTTAAGTACGATATACCAGCATAATTTGGCTGGAAAGGCAAGGAAACGGACATTCAAAGCACCACCCTCTATCAAGCTCAGTCTTCGAGTCCTCTGCGCCAGAGTCCGGGATCTGCTTCTCGTTCTCAGTGGCGAGTACTGCTCGCCCGTGTTTGCACCCAATATTGGCACTTCTGTTTCACCAGATCAGATGAAATCATGTTCAGAACAAAAGGGAGCATGTTCTCCACAGCTGGGATGGTTGAAAACACCCGACGTGTGTAGCTGATGGTAGGCGGATATCAAGACTAAGTCACTTGGTTCAGCTGTTCCTGGGTTTCTTCCTCATGTACAAGATTCCATCTTGATGCGAGAGCAGTGTGGTTTTGCCCACGAACAGGAACTTGGGGCGTGGCTGATGGAATGGCTCAGCAGGATAGTGACTGGTGTGGATACAAGGATCAAACAATGATCAACGACTGGACGATCAGTGTATACTAGCCGCATCTGCCATCCTTCTGGGATCAACACCTGAACCAATATTATACTTCGTCAAATTCAATCACATTTCTGATGTAGAAATGGGGCACCCTCAAAGGAACTGGCTGTGGTACATAATAGCACCGTACAGGTCGTGGAGTCAGTCCATCCCATCACTAAACAACCCAAGAGAACTTATGACTCACCCTCGGTTGTAATATATATAGTGCGTCTGCATGCACCCGCACAGTTACCATGGCATAGTGGTACTCCACCACCTGTACTCGTACCTGTATATGTCGAACCGATAGATTGCTCGAGAATGTCACATACGCTGCGACTACACCTGTGACGGTTACCCCGAGGTCGTCGGGCACATCCTTTGTTTGGCGTCAGTGTCTGCCACAGTCGTCCCACACGCTCACCAAGAGCACGACGTCGAACGTAGACGGCATCAAATTGTATGCAGACATGCTAGAGATGTTGACATTCGAGTTAAGGATGACAACACCATTTTGGGCGTAGAGGCAATCTGAAATCCAATCCTCAGCATTCAAAAATTTGGGTACATACAAGAAGCGCCTGGTCGACACCGTCAGGCCTGTCGAACATCGTAGTACAAATGGTCAACAGCCTTACAAAGATGTGGACTGTTGGGCTACGATACCAGGCAAGGATCGATGTGGATGAAAGAGAAAGAGGGGGTTTGATAAATCGAGTGTGCGTGGCTTGTTTGTGGCGCTGGTCGGAAGGTCGGCCGAGCGTGTCAGTACCAAGTGGATAGTTCCCTCGCCAACAGATAGCGGGCAGCCCAGCGCGGAGGACTCAGTGGGACGAGGCGGCCGTTCGTGCACAGTGTATTGTTCGCCCTTCCACCAAACCCACAATATGTCTCTCCCAGAGCTAGTTATACCTCTCACGGAACCTCAGATGTATTACATAAGAAATTTGCCCCTCTTATACCCCTCCAATTCGGGCCATCAACTGATCCTTGTTCACCATGGCCGCCCCACCACAACCCGTCGTCAGTGCCATTCCTACCCCCGCACCTTCCCCAGTCAAGAAGAAACAACCATACCCCTTCTATCTTGGCGGTCTCGCAGCGACCATCGCTGCATCTGTCACACACCCCCTCGATCTCACCAAAGTCCGTTTACAAGCCTCCGGAGATAAACGGATGATCGAGTCCATAAAGAAGACCGTCAGAACAGCTGGTTTCAGAGGCCTTTACGATGGAATTACAGGTACTTGGATGCGACAGATGAGCTACAGTCTCTGTCGCTTCTGGGCATACGACGAGAGCAAGAAGATCCTTGGCGCAAACCCACAGTCGCCCCCTTGGGTCTTGGCGGCTGCTGGTGTCATGGGCACGTTATCCCCCATAAATTGCCTTTTTGGCTTCTTGCTAACTTGTCCTTGTAGCTGGTTCCATTGCTGGTGTGGTCGGTAATCCTGGTGGTAAGTGCCCTTGTACCCTCTTCCACATGTGCTCTCCCTTATCCCATCTCTCCCACAGAGGTCGTCATGGTGGGTATTGCCCACCTACCCAATATCACATGTCCTCACGCGTTCCTTTCCGTTCACGTGACCGTCTTGTCATCCATTTTCCCGGCCTTTCCGTGTCCTCGTACCCACACGCTTCATCATTTTGCCGTCTGTCTAGGTTCGCCTCCAAGGCGACTTTGCCAAACCTCCTGAGAAGCGTTTCAACTACAAGCATTGCTTCGATGCGCTCTTCCGTGTGAGTGCTTTCGTCGCTTTCCTTGTCTCTTTCTTTGCATTCTTGTCACCCTCCGTTTCTTCCTCGTTCATGTGTGGGTACTATGCGGTCGCATCCCGTTCCGTGACTTTGCGGCGTCCGTGTCCGTGTTGTTCCGAAGGATATCGGACATTCGGAGTCTAGGCGAAAGCGTCATCACGAACATCCTTGGATAGGTCCATTTCGCACCAGGCAGTCCGGTGCCCCGTCTTCACGTCGGTTATAGTCATTGTCCGCATGGACATCCTGCGTTCGCATTCTCCATTCGAACATCATAACGCGGAGACATCTTCCGGGCTAGCCTGAAAGCACCGATTATAGCAATTGATCCCGTGGAAGGCAACAATGATATCGATGCTAACCAACAGAAACGTACGGGCCACTGCGAGAGTATCAAGGACTGCGGAAGGCAAAGAACAGCAGAATACCGAGGAAAAGAAACATGGCTCTTATATTCGGGATGACATCGCTTATCCAGCTCGTCCCCACGAGTGCAACGCATACATCATTCTTGTTCGAGACGCGTTACCTCCGCAACGCGCCGCACAACTGTGTGAAGAAGTCCGTTCTGTTACCTCAGTCTCTAACCTCATTCTCGTGCGTGATGTAATGCCCTTAGTGATGTCCTGCCGCTCTGGCGCCTTCTCCAACTCTCCAGGACGGCGGTCGCCCAAGGTCCTTGCCTCTGAGGTTGTGCACTGGCACCGTCGCGTCCGGGAATAGGGGTGTGTTTACACCCACAACTAGCGCTGAAAATGGTGTGTTTTTCACTAAGCTAACAAGACTGGTTCCGACTCGAAGACGAGTGTAAGAACGATTTAACGAGAGGCGACGAATCTGGATACCTTCCCATCAACTTGTCAAGATACTGTTCAGTTGGCGACGGACACCCCGGATCACCGCTGTGGCTTCCGAACTTATTCCCGATGCAGTGACAGAGTCACTCCTTTGTAGTGTTACATACATATCATTTTTCATATTTCTTCTTCGCTTCGCACCTTTATTCATTCCCTTCCGCCTGGAGAGACTTAACGGGATGCTAACATTCTTCCCGTTTCTCTCTGTCTGCCGGTGTGCTATCTGTTCACATGGGATGGTTCCGATACGCGATCCTGGCTCGTGTAGATGGTTCGCGAAGAAGGCCCTGCATCGCTCGTCCGTGGTGTTGGCCCGAACGTCTTCCGAAGTGTACTGATGAACTCGAGCCAACTCGCCTCGTGAGCATCATCTTGCTTTTCAAATGTGTTCTGTTTCTAACCCGGCACTTAGATACGACTTCTTTAAGTCTGAACTTCTAAAGACACCCTACTTTGAGGACAACATCTACTGTCACTTTACTGCCAGTTTCGCCGCTGTATGTTCATCAATCAGTTCCTCGTTTCCTTGGAAGGAAATGCTAATGAGGCGGATGTGACAGGGAACAGTAGCTACCACCGTCTGTTCGCCCGCCGACGTCCTGAAAAGCCGCATCATGAACGCGAGCGGACCTGGATCTAGCGTACGTTTGTGTCTATATTTCCTGGCGCACTGACGATATACTCTCCTCCACTTCATGCAGTCGACAATCGGCGTGATCCGAGCATCGCTCGCAAACGAGGGGGCGATGTTTATGTTCAAAGGCTGGCTCCCCGCGTGGTCCCGTCTCCAGCCTACGACGATTCTCATTTTCCTGACACTCGAGCAGCTGAAGCGCTTGGTGGACTGGCAACGGGGCACGTTGTAAGGATGCAACCAATCGACCTTGCATTTGTATTAAAAAAAGACATCTCTTGCGTTCATTTTGCGTTCCGTTTCATCATTTTAGTTGTTATTGATTGTACTTGCGCTTTGATGTTTGTAAGTGTTACCGTGGTGTTTCCTCTCCTTGTTCACCCCTGTCTGTTGCGCGGTTATCAGACCCCCTTCCGAACCTCTTCCCTGCGTACCCACCAAATGCTTACCCCTTTGCCCGTTATTTTGATTCAATAGTTGGTGGTTTCCTTCCTTCTGTGCGATACCATGCATACACTGTACATAGATTCGTACGGGACGAGTGTATGGAGGGTATATGACGAGCAGATTGGCAGCTGTAGGGACTAGTAAATGCCAGTTTGTTCCTGATGAGTGCTTATACTCTTCTTGAGTCCAGTGATTTAATAATCACTCGACCGTCCTGAGCCCACTTCCTCCCTACATTCCTTCCCGCCTCCACACAATCGCGGATGCTCACACCCGACGCACCTGTACCTACAACTTCCATCCGACCGTTCCACGGCTCAGATGCAAGCACCTTGCTTCAGCTCTTCCATCCGTTGTCCATAACCGACGGAGTACAACGGCATGCATCCTACATTCGTGTAAACCTTGACAAACACGGGTGACGGAAGGGGCCGATTGAGCCGATAAGACAGCTCAGAAAGGAGGGCGGGGATATCGACTTTGGGAGGAGAGCTCGGGGCGGGGGAATGTAAGGACCGCCGAGCACCACCTTCATCGTCGTTGATGACTTGGTCGCCGTTGAACGTGGTATTCTGAGCTGCGGTCTGGGATGGATCAGAGACACAATATAGCATGCCCGAGTTGTTGGTTGTAGAGTGGCCTTCTGCTGGTCGGGATACAACGTAGGCAAGCTTACCCGGGTGAGATTGAGGTGGTAATGGTGCAGGGAGAGGAAACACGAGGTGGACAACCGCCACGGGGGGAGTAAGCGTTAGTGATGAGATGAGGGAGTGGTATTGCCGATGAGAGTATCTCTTCCAATTCGTGCAGTGGTCGAATAGGGTCTCGGATGATGTCGTTATTTATGTGCAAGGATTAGAAATACGGCGCATCTTGGAGGGAGATCGTCACCTAGAACTGATTGTCGCCCGCATCGAGGCTAAGCCCCGTGACTCTGACTTCGCCGTACATATGTACGTTGGGCTGTTTCTGAAGGTAATTGACCAGGGCATCCACAAGCGTTTCAATGCCATCCCTGAAAAAGTACACAGGCGATCTGTGCACCCTGTTTTGCAAGTCTCCCAAGTCACAAGATGTGGCCTTATCCGGTTGCGACATCTTCGATGTAGGGGAGCCCCCAAGCGAAACAGATCCATGTCCTTGCGATTCCGCATCCCACGGGGAAGGAAGGACGGCGCGCATACTCAGCTTTCGAGCGTCTGCGAGATATCCACTGTGACTGAGAGCGCCTCCGAAAACCCGTGCAAATGTTGCACCAAATCTTCGAGTGTAGAACGCGTCTACAGATTCGTCTTCGATTCTGGGTGGTCTGTTTCTCATCCGAAATGGTTCTAGAAGTAGCGAAGGGAGGAATATGCGACCAAGGCGCGCCGCTGAGGGTTGGAATGCATTGATGAACCGCGGCAGTGAAGTTGGGAAGCGGTGGATCCCCGGCTCGCCCGGGGATATGGACGAAAGGCGGGGCACGTGTCT
>JBBPRD010000170.1:0-18845 GCA_038092855.1 Boletus piedmontensis
GCTGTGATGGTTACTCGCGCCCAGTAGGCTGCCGGGGGTTCCATTGCCAGCCCCTCGGAGCAGTGACAGCCACGCGCGGACCGTAACCGCTTTCTAGCTACTATCGTATTAGACGATCCTTGCGAACATACATCTGTAGCAATCATACCACCCGGACATCTGCGGAGAGGATACATCATCGGGTTTTGTTTCGTCGATAGCGTCGCTGTTAGCGCTACACCGTACACACGGTTTTGCATCATAGTGTGCTTTCCTCAGTCTTAGCGTCGTCGTGTTCACCAGAGTAACGGCCACTTGGAAGAATGGGACCCAGTCGGTTCTATGGTAAGAAATATATCGACAAACCTTGGAGTCTGACCTACGGGCCGAGATCGATGCACCTCCTGCGAAACCAGGGCCATGGATATTCTTTACACGATATCCCATCTTTTCTTTGCGAGGTTTGTAATCCACCGATGTATGGCTATTGATTGATTGCATTATAGGATGGTAAACCAGAGATGGAACAAGCAGCTTCCACCTCAATTCACAGTCCTCACGGACAATACATCGAAAACATATGGCGCCCTCAGAAATACAATTCAAACGCCCATTTCCTCTATCCACGAAAACTCACACCCTCGCAGCGTGCATGCCGCCTCCTGGACGAGACCAATGGCCCTGGCATATGATGTTATCAGGCAGCATCTAGGTTTCCATCCTTCTGAATGATCCATCGAACCGCTTACCACCTCCCTTAGGTCGTTGATTATGGTTCAACACTGGTGAGTGCCGATGTCTCGGCACCACCGGAAGGTACCCGCCGGTTTTTACCACCGACCTACTCGCGAGACCACTGGTCGATGTGCACGTACATGGCCGGGTCTTCAGCGTACTCGAAAGGGTGTACAGCGAACGTGCACCAACGAGCGGCGCCATGGCACATCTCTGTGGACTCGTGGATATCCCTGAACAAATGCCTAATCCGACCCAGATGGCTGGGTGGACCCTGCGTGGTGGGGCGAGGACAACCTTGTCAAGGTGCGATATCTTGTTCGAATCTTGCTCCACTGGATAACATCAACTTGTATTTTCTTCACGGCTCAAGAAGGCTTCCGAGCCCTGCGAATCCGTGTCCGCATCCGTTAGCATGGAAGAATGGTTCACTCGCGCTATCGATCTCCTCTCAGTAGTCAGCGACAGTGGAGCAGATACAGGCATAAAGGCGTCATGCGCCCGGGGCACGCGCGCTAGAACGAGTACACGGGTCCTGCCTATCTCTATGATGCTTCGTGAGTACAGGAACTCTGTGTTCGACTGCGCTCGAACTGGCAGTGTGCTGTCAGCTCCAGCACACCCTGGTAAGAAGCTGCCGTGGGTCATTTTGCATGTTCGGCCGCCTGACATGAGTTGCCGATCGTGATTGAAGTGTGTGCCTCAGCCATATCCCTAAGAAGCCTGTGTGTGTACTCTCAGAGCTTTATAGTAACTTAAGAGATGTAACAATAGCCCTAATGCTGTACAATTCGGTACCCCCGCCGCGCCACTTTGGGTGCCAGATGCATCCGAGCTTCAGAAAAGGCGCCGAGGACGGATGGTCTGAGACTAGGGGTCGTCGGAGACGACTTAACACCTTGCTTGCAAGAAGATAAAGCAGACTATTTTATTGTGACATAGAGAGAGAGGCTACAGGCGAAGACAAGAGAGTGAGACTACTTTACAATGAGACGGAGAGGAAGGCTATTGGTGAGGACGAGTGAGCGAGACTATTTTACAGTCAGATAGAGAGGGAGGCTACTAGCGACGACAAGACAAAACGAGATCAGACCTGGCTTGATTCAGTATCGGTTTCTTTTTCTTTTCCTTTCTCCGTCGTATGAACATCAGTCTTGGATTTCTCGGTCGCAGGGCCTGGCGAGGTTGATCTCGGAGGCAAGTGGATAGTTAGTTTGACTGGCCCATGCCGGGGATCTCTGGAGCGGTATGCAGCCAGAGTCAAATCCCTCTTTGAGAACACGGATCTGTTCAATGTTTGCGCGGAACGTGTCGTGTGGCGGGGTTTTCTTTCCGAGGAAGGTGTGATGGATCGTGAACTGGATTTCTAGTAAAGCATTTCTGATGGCATTGTTCACTTTTGTTGGTTCGCTAAACGTATCACCTGCATCTCCATATGCGCGCAGAGGTACGGCTCGGTAATATGGTTTGATGGCGTCGAGCGTGTCCGTGTATTTCGGTTCTACTTTCCAGTTTCTCGTTTCTTCGTCCATTTCTTCAGGTGCTTCATCGGAATGTAGCGTTTCGTCGTCAGACCCGTCCTTTCGTGACCGAGAGGAAGACTCTCAAACGAGAAGACGAGAGATTGGATTTGCTGGCAAAAGAGACCAAAGCAAATTACTATAGTGGCATGTACGGACCAACGCACGGTATGCGCGCTCTCGATAACTGCGCTCACCTTTACAGTCACATGATTTAGACGGGGTACACGGTTAACCCCGGATCAAGTTTCATTCGCTCAATGAAGCAACGGGTTACATTCTATCTATCCATTTATATCATTATTTGTTGTTGTTTTGAATCTTGAGCGTTTCATGAGCAACCATACAATAGACCTTGCTTTGCAAGCGAGGTGACTACCAGAAAAGTACAAAACTGCGGATCTCCCCACCATCAAATATCACCTAATCGACGAGCGTTTTGTTCCCATTGAAACACGCTGAACAAGTGAGTCTACGTTTGTTATGAGTGACGTCTCAGGCCGCTTCAAGATGCGATACTGCTCCCCAATATGAAGCCAGGATCCTGACCGTGCGGTAGTCGCATGCACGTAGCTGTGCCGAACAGCACTGTATACAGTAAGTAAGTTACAGCGGCTGGAAAATGTGCCGTAAGCGACGCTAATTCACTGGGCAGCATCTTCAGAGTTCTTCATGAGCGTCAAACGGGAATCCACCCAACACACCCCAACCTTGAGGTCTGGTGCGAAACACTTCGAGGAGGTATAGGCTGCCATCTGTCTCTAGAGCAGCGTAGTGCCAGGTACCGGAACACGGTCAAGCTTTACCATCACCAACTAAGCTTGCGGCCGGATACAAAGCCAAGGCGCGATTGTGACTTTTCAATATATCGACGAGTTTAGACGTATCATGCCGGACCTCACTGACAGAAAGGTGTGGTCTCTCCTGATTCTTCGTCGTGTAATAACACCGTTTGTTAGCAAACCATCTGCGAAGATTGCTGTATTGGCAACTCGGAGCCGTCTCCAGTGAGTTTCCCTGTTTGCGCATAGTGCAATCCTCGACTGAGCAGAGCAGGGAACCAAAAATATTGTCGTCTTTGGAGAGAGCGGGGCAGGAAAAAGCTCCTTGATCAATCTTATCGCAGGGAAAAATGTCTCCGAAACCTCCAGCGGTGCCCTTGGCTGTACGCTAGAGTACGAACGACACTTTCTGGACCTAGGCGATCAGCAGTTTGCTGTATGGGACACGGCAGGGTTAGACGAGGGTGCTCAGGGTTCTGTCCCCGCCGAGAAAGCAGAGGCATATCTCAAACAACTCCTCCACGAACTCGCCAAGAATAACGGCATCGACTTGCTCGTATACTGTGTGCGTGGAACGCGCATCCGATCTGCACTCCTCACAAACTACCGCATCTTCTATTCCGCCATCTGCAGAAAGAAAGTCCCCATCGCTATCGTGATCACCGGACTTGAGAACCAAGAAGGCAACATGGAGACGTGGTGGTTGAAGAACGAGTCCCAATTCTCCTCGCTGGGAATGTATTTCAATAGTCACGCTTGCGTAACGACACTCGAGTCTTTCATCGAGAATGCCGTCCTGAAGAAACGCCGAGAGGTATCCAAAGTAGCCGTGATCGACATGATTACCAGCACGTGTCGTACTCAGCGATGGAAACCACCTGAACGCAGCTGGATCGAATCCGCGTATTCAGATATCCACGCCATGTTGACTCCGAGGGATGACTATGGCGCGCGTCTTGCCACCATCATTATGTGCGAAACGTTCAGAAACTGTCCAGGGGATCGTTCGACCAGGAAACGCTCCGTCTCTTTCCAAAGTCCTGTTGCACTCCCCTTTTCCTTCAATTCACTTAGCTTCCGTAGCCCCATATCTATTTCAAACGACAATTTAAAGAGCAAACTTCCATTCCGAGATGGTATCAAATGTACCCCTGAACGCCTATACCGTCTCTACCAGGTCCCACGAAATCAGACGCTCCCCGAGGGTGCGGACGAAGACACCAGGAAGGTTACAATTGTCAGACGCGGTGCCGATCTCCTCATCCTTTGTGTAAGGATGGAAGAGACGGAGCACGTCAAATTGCAATGGGAGCACTTTAACTTCACCTACGGTGGTGACCTGTCACCACAGATCGTCGTGGTCCTCGGAGCCCCTGACCAATCCTCTGCGGAGGTATGGTGGGAGATGGCAGTAGGCGGGACGCTCTCCAAGAATGTCGATGTTGCGTATTTTCCAGAAGCGGGGGCCGGGGTCGAGACAGCACGGGAACGACTGCAATACCTCATCAACGATCGCTGCATTGACTGCAGTAAAGTGACACTCACGAGGAACGAGAAGCGCTTCAAGCAGTCACTTTTTCTGGACACGTCGAGTTTGCCGACTCTGTGGGTAAAACCAAAGAGCAATAGCAAAGAAAATGAATCACTTGCCCCCGAACAGGATATATTGACAAAATTGGGTGTCTGGGGTGAAGTTCCGGAGCCAGGCCCACGCACAGCGTGTCTGTCATCCCCTAAGGAGTCGCAAAGATGGCAGTACTTGTAATCAGTTGACCTACCTTCCAGATTTGTTTGCGATGTACCATTCTAGGTTACGCGGAACTTTTCTACGTCCTACAGCACTGAACAGCAGTGTCCCGGTAAAATGATGTATGCGCTATGTGGCGGCGTCGGTACTCGTCGGTTCCCGTATTTGTATGAGAACTTCAGTGCAACTTGGCCACGAGTACACGCCAAAAGAATCCGAACCCTAGACTTCTGATACGGCCAACCACGAGGTGTTTGCGTTGCTGTGGAGGTAAAGGCGGAACCGAGTAGCGGAAGCCCTTATGAATCAACGTCCAGAATTACTCCGGTATCCCGTTTCATCTGTCCCTCGACATACCTGAGGCGCTCCTTCCAGTTAATCCCTTCCATCACATCCCGTCCATACGATGTCCGCATCAGCAAGCCTTTCGCTTACAGGTACAGTGGCGCACGGGATCGCCTTTTTTTCCCTTCCAGACTGCGACGTGACATGCCAACGATCGACTGACCTATACCCTTCTACACCTCACAGATTTCACCGCTGATGACCTACCACCGGAGAAGTGGATGAAATTGGTCAGCCCAAAGGTGCGGCTCTGCGTGTGTGGCAAAAAACGCAATTTTGTCTCGTCGGACGTCAAAGTGGACAACCGGAAACCAGATACTAAGACGAACAAACCGTGTACCCATTGGCCCTGGAGTGGCGCCCAGTGAGTTGCCTTTTTTTGTGACATTTTGGACATCGCTCGTGGACTGATCGACGAGTTCAGGTCCAGGCCATCGTTCGCCAATGATGAAATTTTCGAGATCATTGTCGAGAGGCGGTTTTTACTAAGATACAAGCGTATCAGGCGAACAAAATTTGTGACCATCGACCAAGCTCGTACCGATGATCATGACTGTAAGCATCCACACCGCACTGGGATCTTGGTGACACCCGAAACCCGGCACTCAACCACTTGTAGCTTGTACGTTGCCATTGTACGACGGGGAGCGTTCCTCAGGAGATCTCGACGATAGGATCGAGATGGGAAAGATCATGTTCACGCTGAGGTGAGGATTCGCCCGAAGACAATACTGGTCTCTATGTCACTCATGAGAGATATGGATCATGATCAGAGTTAGCTCGGATAGTATCACCCACGAACATGCTGGTCACCAATCCATTGCGGAAAGAGCCCGAGGCTAAAATCCAACCGCACACAACAACTTTTTGCGCTTTCATTGACGTATGCACTAAGTCACGTTTTAGTCGGTTATCAAATGTGCAGATTCATGTCATGATTTGGCAAGTCAGCGTACGCACCGTATCTTTACTCGGACCTTGGATCGATGATACTGTACAACCTTCAAGCTACAGGTGTGTTGGGGATGTAGATGGCCGTTTTACTATGCAAAGTCAGAGAATTTCTAACCTATGCTACCACTGGGGTCTGGACCTTTGTTGCAAAGGGTGAACTTGGCAGTTATCACTGCTAAATTCCAATTGCAGAAGTTGGTGCCGCATCGAAGAGATGAATGGTATCCAGACACTGATTTAGAAGGCACTCCGAGTCGGTCACCCATCGGTTTTAGTGCTCTTGTTGCTGGCCCACCCGAAGCCCCAGATTAACCCCTGCGGAGCAATCGTGGAAAGTCACAATAGATAAGATGACGCTCACCAAGAATGATGCCGATGTTACATACAAGCCCGTAAACGACACGAAGACGACTGCGATACACTTTTGAATTGACTGCAGCAAAGTAAAGCTCATGAGAATGGGGAACCTTCAGGCGATCACCTTGTCAGGCTCGACATGGTGTCTGTGGGTGAAACCAGAGAAGACTGTTAGCAGGGAGGTAAGCCACCGGCTGAGCAGGACATACCGATTTATAAATGGGATGTGTGCTGTACAAGATTCTATACAGTATTTAGGAGCGCCGTATACACCACTGAACAGCCTTGTCTCGGTAGAATAACGGACCCGATAGACAAGCGGTGCCGGACGAGCGGGAGGCTTGCCGGTGGCTAGCCGGAGCAAAGCCGGAACGGCATACAAAAACTGTCGTCTTACGGTCTTTCTCCTCAGCGTCGTTAACAACTCCCATAAGCTGCTCTTTCCGTCTAGTCTCTCCACTGTCGTTCTTAGATGCAATGTCCGTGTCAACTGGTCTTGTTTCGCTCATAGGTACGTGAGCGGTGCAGAACACCTTTTTTCAATACTGTAATATGGTCAAGTAACGTGACCGGATTATGATGTACTCCTCCACAGATTTCACCGCAAACGAACTGCCGACAAAGAAATGGATGAGACTGTTCCATCCGAAGATGCGGCTCCGCGTGCGTGTACAAAATCGCGACTTTGTCTCGTCATCCATCAAAGTGCGCGACCGGAACCCAGATGGGTCGAAAGCAGGTGTCCATTGGCCATGGAGTGATGTCGATGATCGGTTCTCACGGTGAGGGTGCTACCTTCAAGTTTCAGTGCGAGTCCGAGACATCCTGCTCTCTGGAATCTGCACACCTTCCATGGGCTGGACGTGGTACTAATGAATAAACTCACGTGTTTAGGCCATACTTCGCCGATGATGAAGTATTCGAGGTCGAAGTTGAGAGGCGGTATTTGCTATGGTACAAGTGCATCCGTCGAACGAAACCAGTGACCATTGACCAAGTTCGTACCGGCGAGTGTGAGTATCCCCATGGCATCTAGCACCGTGGCTGAGGCTCTCAGAGAGCTCTGTTTCAATTCTCCATCCGACGCTAACACTTGCTTCCTCATAGATTGCGCGCTGTCATTGTACAATGGACAACACTTTGCAGAGATGCTCGAGGACAGTATTGAACTTGGCGAAATCACGTTCGTGCTTCGGAGTGATGCGACTGGTGAGGAAGCGTCGTCTGAAGGGAAAGGTAGTTTCATGAAGTACCCAGGAGAAGTTCGACTTGCACAAAAATCATGAGCAGCGTTGACTCAAAAAATACAAACCCATCGTTACGAACATGGTCCCTTGTTCACAGTGGAAGGGTTCGAGGCTAACTTACGACTTGAGACAAGGGCTTGCACTTTGATTGACAAAGTTGCATTGTATTTATCCGATGCCATCTACTATTAGCACTTAAGCTTGTCCACTCATGTCACGGTACGACACCTTGACATACACACTCACTATTAATTTCTAACTGATACTACTATTGGTGTCTTGACCCTGTCGCAAAGTGTGAACTTAGCAGTTATCGCTGCTAAATTCCAATTGCAGAAGCTGGTGTCGCACTAAAGAAATGGTAAGTAAGTATTCGGACATTGAATTGGAAGGCACTCAGTCTCACCCATCTGCTTCAGTGTTCTTGTTGCTGGTCCAACCAAAACTCTGGAACAATCCCTGCAGAGTAATCGTGGAAATTCGTCATGAATAAGGTGACGCTCACCAAGAATGATACCAATGTTGCATACTGACCCGTAAACGACACGGAGACGACTGCGATACCTCATCCTTTGAAGTGACTACAGCAAAGTAATGCTCATGAGGAACGGGAGCCCTTCATGCGATCACTTTGTCTCGGGATGGAATCTGCCGGCACTGCGGGCAAAACCAGAGAAGACTAGCACGGAAGGTAAGCCACCGGCTCACCAGGACATGATACCGATGGGATGTGTGCTGTACAAGATTCTGTACAGTATTCAGAAGCGCCGTATGCAGTACTGAACAGCCTTGTCTTGGTAGAATCACGGGTGCGATAGATAAGCGGTGCCGGACGAGTGCGAGGCTTGCCGGAACAAAGCCGGAACGGCATACAAAAACCGTCGTCTTACGGGTCTTTCTCGTCAGTTAACGACTCCTATAAGCTGCTCGTTCCGTTTGGTCTCTCCACCGCCGTTCTTAGATACAATGTCCGTATCAACCTGTCTTGTTTCGCTCATAGGTACGTGAGCGGCGCAGAGCACCATTTTTTTATTATGGTCGAGTAACGTGACCGGATTATGATGTGCTTCCCCACAGATTTCACCGCAAACGAACTGCCGACAGAGAAATGGATGAGACTGTTCTATCCGAAGATGCGGCTCCGCGTGCGTGCACAAAATTGCGATTTCGTCTCGTCATCCATCAAAGTGCGCGACCGAAACCCGGATGGGTCGAACGCAAGTGTCCATTGGCCATGGATTGCCAATGTCGATGATGAACAGTTCTCACGGTGAGGTTCCTACCTTCAAGTTTCAGTGCGATTCCGAGGCTCTCTGGAATCTGCACGCCTTCCATGGGCTGGACGTGGTACTAATGGATAAACTCGCGTGTTTAGGCCATGCTTTGCCGATGATGAAGTATTCGAGGTCGAAGTTGAGAGGCGGTATTTGCTATGGTACAAGTGCATCCGTCGAACGAAACGGGTGACCATCGACCAAGTTTGTACCGGCGAGTGTGAGTATCCTCCATCCAGCACCGTGGCTGGGGCTCTCAAAGAGCTCCGTTGTAATTCTCCATTTGACGCTCAACATCCGCTCTCTCACAGATTGCGAGCTGTCACTACACGATGGACAACACTCTGCAGATATGCTCGAGGGAAAGATCGTGCTTGGTAGAATCAAGTTCGCGCATCGGATTCATGCGATTGATGAAGGAAAAGCCAGTTTACGAAGTACCCAGGAGATGTTCGACATGCACAAAAATCTTGGGCAGCGTTGACTTGGAGAGTATGAACTCGTTGTTACGAACATGGTCCCTGTTCACAGTGGAAAGGGCCCGAGGCTAACTTACGCTTGAGACAAGGGCTTGCACTTTGATTGACAACGTTGCATTGTATTTATCCGATACCCTCTATGTACCACGTATTAACTATTAGGCTTGTCTGCTCATGTCACGATATGCCTCCCTGACATACATACTCACTGTATTATTAAATGAACTCTGCTCCGGTGCTGGCATATATCAGCCTCATGCTGCCGTTGATAGTGCTTGCTGTGCTCAGAGTCGGGTCATACTATGTCAAGGAATGCATCACACTCCCCGGACTAGCACATCCACAATCTAGACCTTTGCATTCTCCGTGGCGAAATTCAAATCGCGTGGCCGAGACCCAAGTTGCATTCTCTGTGAAAACAAATGACGATCACATTTCATTGCACACTTGTCTCATCTCAAAACCCACCGTGGCAGGCTTGCCTGGCAAGGATGTCAAATATGACATCCCAATATTGGTACTTGCTTTTTGTTGGCACTGCCGGATCATATATCTCTGGCACCTGGATTCAATTTATCTCGAAAGAACGTAATGCGGCTTCAGAATGACCTGAAACATCCCAGAGTCTCGGAGACTTGGCATTACATGATAATTTGAAAGGGACGCCTTCGACGGTCCAGACCTCGAGCGCTACGGACCTTATCCGGATCGAGGGTTGCGCAAGTCTCAGGGGCTACATTGAAATATGTATTAGTGCTTCCAAGAAGCTTATCCATTGCAAGGTATTACGAAGACGAAATCTCACACCCGAAGACTTTGCTCTGGTCGAGTCTCGGTACAATCCAGAGGAGACCGAGAGTATCTAAAGACTGTCTGTTTGCATTATAGCGTAGGTCGGATCTGACAACGGTTTCATATGCTGCATCAGATATCTGTCCAGCAGTCGAGCCCAGTCGGCATTGTCACATGAGTCGGCAACTCGCGATATATCGAGTGCCTAATTTAAGGATGCAGTGTATATGGGCGCATACGTATCGTTGACGGGCGCACATCTGGTAGCAAAGGCCGTGACATCGGCATGAGCACGTGTCAAGTTTCCAGGTGTGGGCCCACTGGAGATTGCGTCGTCGATGTGGCTACCTGAAACAAGTCGAGGCATGGCTGGGCATCTCCATTCGAGTCACCGTTGGCCACCGATTGTAGCCTGGACCATGAAAAAGCGAATGCGACCCATGGAACATATCTGACGTCATATCGATATAGTTATCGGTCACCGCGTCCATTCTCCTGAAGTGAGACCAGATTATAATGCACGGTCACCTTGTGGTCAGGGAGGAAACGTGAATAGTATAGCTCACAATCAGGTGATATGCCAAGCACGGCAACATACCGAGCTCAGTACCGCCCCTCGTACATGGCGGGGAGTTACTGGATCTCCGCAACCTACAGTTGGCGTATCATTCTTTCAGTTGAAATTCCAGGGCAGCGCCCAAAAAAGCGCAGTATACCTCGTTAATGAGGTGATCTTCTGAACTGATTGCGTCCGCCAGGTTTGGGTAGAGGTTTCGTACCCCGGGTATCGGAAGCTTGGCGCATCAAGCTGGCCTGAAAGGTTGGAGTTGAAACTGAAATCCGTGCTCGTCGTAGGTCAACTGAGATAGTATTTCGCAAGTCATAGGGCTCGAGTCTGCAACGTGCCACATCGACGTTGACATGTCGATGTAGACTGTGTCGACCGGGCAAAGTCGTTCCGGCTTCTGATACATGAATGGTGTGGAGCATATCGGATAGAGCTCCAAGGCAGATCGGAAGCGGCTGCCATGTACGTGGCTCGAATGTAGAGCATTCGGAGTCTCTTATCAGCTCTACCTCCGCAAATCGCAGCTCTGCATGTAAACCTCTTGGGCTGCCTAAATTGATCATAATTCAGTACAGTGGAGCAAGGAGTGGAGCATGACTTACGCGTACAAGGTCGTCCCGCGCCGCGCATCCATATTTATCCAGAATTCACCCATGTGGAGCTCGCTAGACTCATCGCCGTGTCATCAATATTGGGCGTAAATGTCTTGAGACACATTAGGTTTTTGGAGAGAGTACGTCGTTCTCACTGAACGGAGGAACGATGACCATCTCAGGCGCTCCGCGATCATGTGGCGATAAAGTGCCGGTGCCCCCATTTCCATCGTGATGCCAACGGGGACTACATCGATGCTGCTCGCGCAAGGTCTACTGTGTGAGATGCTGTGGAATTCGTCGATCGGACGCGGACCCGTCCAGCCCCGATATCTGCCTGGACGGATGGACGCGGGAGTGGCCGGCTGAACACCAACACAGGACCCGCAACATCCATGGATGACTGCGACAGATACGTACATATATGAGGGGTTTATCCCATTGGATTGATTTGGCAGTGACTCACTTGGGAGTTCGCACCCCAAATCTCATTCCAGTCATCATGGGTATGTGGCTCACTGAACGCGTACGATATTCGCCATTGGCACCGCTGCGTGGCACCGGGGGCGCCGGGGAATCATGCATGGGGTTCCGATAGCGGCTCCACGGAGCAACCGTCGCGATTCGCGATGAATCGGTGGGCAGGGTAGATATGGTGCTCATTAATTGTGTGATTCAATGGCGTTCGATGGGCATCCGCACGCGGACGGGAGTATGTTGTCACGGAGATCGTAAGGGGGAAAAAGGAGGAAGTCTTCCAAGAAGGCAGGTTAATGATATTTAATCACGTTTGAAACATCGAATAGATACGATGGTCCAGAGTCGTGCGTCGATAACATATGTATCTACGACGTGAAAGATGGCCATGGAGGGAATGACGGGGCACCCTGACGGCTAACTCATGGAGCCAAACCATATCTCACTGATCGTGCCGTCTTGGGTCAAGGATTCTCCATTGATCATAAGATAAGGCCCTTTTCGAAAAACACTTGAATCAGATTACACCATGACGGCGGAAAGCTGAGTGTTGAGATGGATTACGGAAGAGATAAGCTTTCCCGGAAAGTTGTAGATTTGAACGAAACATGGCAGTAAGACAGTAATGGATAATGGCGACAGCGCACAGGTTCGGTGGGAAAGAAGGTTCTATGGGGTGGTCGGGGAGCCTGCGAGAGCAAAGGGGGAAAGACCCTTCTCATGATAACATGAAAGGATGCTTCCTTGACTTCGGTCGGGTCGATTATGGCAACGCAGCTAGGGCGGAAGAGCTTCGAAGGTTGCGTGCGTAAATTGGGGTGATGGGAGACAAACCGAGGCCAGACTTACGAGTGTTCCCAAGGTTGGATCGAGACTATTGGACAAAAGTCGTCGGTGCAAAAGGCAGCCCTGCTTTGGAGGGACGTTGATAGGGCGGAGGGCGGCGGGAAGTGTGATGATCGGCGGTGGCGAAGGCGCATGTGTCACATCGGCACAGCGTCATGGAGAAGGTTGATGTATATCCAGTTGATGGCAAGATGGGCAAAGTGGGCTCGGCGAATGGAATGATGATTGCGCTAGATTTACCGGTTGGAGGAGCACGTATCGGGGCCAGGTGTGTATTTATTAGAGACGGGCCCGAAAGAGGGACATTCCCAATGCCAGCTAGGCGTGCTTCGGCTGTATGAGAGTAAAAATAGGACAATATACGGGAAATGGAATCTGAGACATTGTTCCTGTGTCCGACGAGGCTGTAGAATGCATGCTAGTGTCGAGACCGCCGGGGGCTGTTCGAGGAAACATCGGAGACTATTGATCACGGATTGCGAGTTGGACTGGGTGAAGGCTGTCTACTACAATATTCCATTCCTACCTCGTGTATTCAGTGAGGCTGCTGTCACACGATCACGACCTGTCCTCCCCTGTCACCGGTCACCCGTATACATACGTCCCATCCCATCCCATCCTTTCCTTCCACTCCCTCTATGGCCATGTCCACTTCTACTCCCACTCCCATCCCTCGTCCCCCATCCCGCTCTGAACGCCTCCTCAGGGATACTCTCCGCAAGGACGATACCCTTCGCACTCACGGGGCGCACTCCTCGCGCCCGCGCTCAGCCTCGAGCAACTGTGATGACGATGAGGACGAGGACTTCTTTCAGTCCGCCATCCTCTTCCGCTGCTCCTCGCGCCGGAACAGCGCCGCGTCTGCACTTGGCCATGGCCACCCAACTGGCTTTTACATTCCAGATGAGAACGAGCATGCATCGTACTCCCGCCTGCTGCGCTCATCCTCTTACTCTGGTTCATCGCGCTCTGGTCGCTCTGGTCGTAACTCCTCCCCTCGTCCCGCATATACACAGGAGAAGCAGGAGGAGCTCTTGCGCCACCATGACGCCGCTCCTCATGAGGCTGTTCTACGCAGTCGTCTCGACTCGGTGATACACAGCATGCGGATAGACAAAGACAGAGATGCTGTCGATGTGAGTCTTTGTGTCGCAGTATTTGGGCCTTATTCTTCTCTTCACGACAGGCACTGACACATGTCCAGTCGCACTCCGCCTCCCTCCCTTCCTCGCTTGGTTCCATCTCCAATTCACAAACACATTCGCATGAATCGCACCAGACGCACCTGACAGTCCCTGATCCCGATCCGTGTGTCCCGCTCTCCTCCCGGCCAAGACGTACGTCCACGAGGGGACATCGACATTCACAGTCCGCGTCTGTCCTCCGCGCACAACCGACATCCCCTCGACGAACATCCCCTCCGCCACGTGTGGCTCCTCAGTCCCCACGAAGTCCTCGGACCCCACAAGGGTTACGCTCGCCTCAGACCCCTACGTCGCAGGAGAGGGAACAACTAAAACGCCTACACCCAGACTCTCCCTGGATGTATGCGCCGTTGCCACCCTCGCCACCCATGTTTTCGGCCTCACCATCGAAACGTGGTGGCCCCGCGGTTGTGACATTTCTTGCCAGCCCTCCCATAGTCGACACACACACGCATTTACCGGCGCGTTCCCATCCGCGCTATTCTTCCAACCCCTCGTCTACCTTTGACCCCGAGGCAGCCTCTCACGCTCTTCGGCAACTGCCGGGCTACGTGTCTTTCTCGTCCGTTGCCGGTCTTGGCGCACCACCCGAAGAGGAAGACCGACGGAGTGCACGGAGACCATTCGCTGGTTTTACTCTCGGAGCTGGAAAGAGCCGATTGTCTGGCCTTGGCCTGGGGAGCGGGAAATGGTGGATGTT
Source organism: Boletus piedmontensis (assembly GCA_038092855.1). Taxonomy (NCBI): domain Eukaryota; kingdom Fungi; phylum Basidiomycota; class Agaricomycetes; order Boletales; family Boletaceae; genus Boletus; species Boletus piedmontensis. The sequence goes on from JBBPRD010000170.1 coordinate 14,601, forward strand.
TTGAACACCCTCCTCGATCTGGGATCAGTGCGCGCTAAAGCGGCAGGCATCCGATGTGTCTCGGTATCCCAACGTTTGTCACGATCTTCCCAAACTGATGGGGCGACGTGTCCGGACAGGTGAGTCAGCCTGAGGTACGGCTGCTGCGGCGTCGGGATACACCCCGGAATCACCTGACAACCGCCACCGACCCACATGAAAACTTTCGTGCCACAGGTTGACTGCATCTTACGATAGATATGGATTTGACTTAGACTATGGCGACTGGAGGATGTCTGTCGTTTCATGTTTGCCTCTCTCCTGTCACTCGTTTTTCTCTCGAGGGAGCACTTAGCTTCAGTGGAATTGTGTGTACATTTTCTGTGCCGGGGACTTTTGTTGTACCATGATAATTTAGTTGTGGGTCGCTGTGTACTCGACAACGATGGGATTAGATTTGTGCGCATGCTGAACAGATCGGTGGCGTGGGCAAGGAGGTCGTGCCACACGTACACAAACACAAACACACCGAACGGCCATCAAACGCAGTTTCGGGGGCTGCTGTGTACACTTATCGGACACGCTTGTGTGGCCCACTGTGAGTGTTGGTGCAATGATGCATGACGTTGCACACATACTGATCGTCCCGAGTTCCGTGCACAAAAACCATGTGGTAGTGCAACGTTGTCCACCGAGAGAAGGAGCGTGTCCGATGTCCCAAGCCCACCTTGACTTTTTGGTGCAAAGTGCTTTTTTTCGGAGACCGATCACCGGGCACCCCGAGTGCGTGTGTGAGACCGTTTTCAGTGGTGGACCGTGAACGGTCGTGCCAGGTTGGGAATAGTCCAGGAACGGAGGAAACTCGGAGCCTTGGATGTCCTCGCGACGGTGCATAACTCAATAATGAATCGTTTATTTTCCCCCTGTAGGACTTCGGCATCCTCGCGGAGGTCAGATGATGATGTTACGTGCGACCAGATAGCCCGTCAATGAGTAATACATGTTTGAACTGGATTTGGGGGACGAGACGGACGTTCCTGAACCCGGCCTGCACGTCGTGATCCGGGTTCGTGGTGGCTAGGATAAAGCGGCTCTCTCAGGTCGCGGCGAGAAAGGATCACCGACAAGGGCGTAAACAATCAACCGTTGAATTGAATGCGCTTACTCGGAGATTCGACTTGGAGGTCATTGGGATGAGTATTCATGCAAACAATGTTAAACAAACTTGGTTCGGTAGCGATGAACTTCCGGTATGTATTAGGCCGTGATGTCGTGTAAAGCGGGCCATTCTTTTGACTGAAATCCCATCACCTGCAACCTTTGAGGGGTTTGACAGGACCGGAACTTCACCTGAATCCCCATCGATGCATCGAGAACCTAACCTTCCCTTCTGACACTGTCAGTGGCAATTTCCTCTCCGAACATCATGAGAATCCAGACAGACCTTTTTACTTGGTGCGTCCTGTGTCCATTGGTCACCTTTGTTCCGCTTCGTTCACGGACCCTCTGTATCTCAGATGTCCCTGCACGCCCCGAACGTCATAGTATGTGCGTTGCCTTCCTTCACAAGATCCGCCCTGCGAACTGAAGAACCGATCATAATCAGCCTTAACCGAATTATCCCATGTCTCCGCAGTCTTCCCATGGGGCACTCTATTACCCCAGGTCGTGTGACAGACAGGCTGGAGCCTCCGTTTAGCGAAAAGACACCCCTTAAACGTCTTAGAACTCCTATTAATTGAAAGTAACCCGCGATTCTCCCTGTTGAGGTGCTGACTTGCCATCAGCGCGCTTGTATGCGGACTTGCCCTGGACCTTCACATCATGCGACCCCTATTTACCGCGTTCGGACTATCGGGGTGACATGGTGGCGGTGGATTTTACCCTGTTTTACCCTGTTCAGTAACCGTCTCTGGTTCTCACCACAACCCTCTTTCAGTGACTTTTAATGGACGCAATAAATGGTAACAGTCCGCATCATGCACCCCTCGGACCGTTGGAATATGACCGAGTCCGGCACACACAAGGTGCGCCTCATCTCAGCTGACACAGGACCCTGGCATTAGTCCAGTAGGCTTTCCAAATCCAGACTCGCTAATGTCCTTGTACGTATTTACACTTGCTCCACTATTAGGTCCCAACCATGCCTGATGGATAATATGTCATCAGACTGCATCAAACGCGGACACGAACGCGACGCATTTCTTTCGCGTTCGCGCTTGGCGGCTTGATGGTGTAACTGCCTCATGGGCTATTGATTTTATTTTCAATAGCTCTAGCTAGGTCAATGCCAAGCAGGTTGATCGCACATCTCGTTCCGATCAATGTCTGTGTGGGCCTTGTGGCGTTTTTATGGACGAGTCCCCGTGGTATTCCCTCGTCCATGCCCTTTTGCAAATTCAATTCGTATTACTGAGGGTCATCGAGGTGACGCAGCAATACTCAATTGTTGCTGCCGACCGCGCTGGGAAATGGTTTGTGGAGCTCAACCCGTACCTGAGTAAGTCCGTGGAATGGTGAGTCCCACACAGGGTCGCCGCTCGTATTGGGCTGTACACGAATACAAAAAAGATGTTCTGTTGTTCTGGATCCTGAAAATACAGTGCGTCATGTCCGTTAACATGTCTGCATTCTATCCCTGTGCCATCGCGGCCCGCGCATGCACAGATCATGCACCTAGAAGGGTTTTGATCATCTCCTCGGTCAAGTAAAAATTTCTAAGCAAAAAGTGAAAAAAAGGTTTGTCACTAAGGGTTCGGCGTGCGTTCCATATCGTAGGACTGTTGGCAAGATGCGGATGAACTTTTCTCCCCTTTGTTCCGGTAATACCATGCGCAGGGGATAAGGGTAACTGCGTCGGCAACCCTGCTCGTGTACCGCTGCCACGCAGTGTCAACATTATTTTTTTCCTTCTTTCTTTTTCGTTTTGCTTGACGCGGCGCGGTTGGGCGTAGCACCCTCGTGTGCCGCGTGTTTTCAACGAGGGTCAACCTGGCCCAACGTTCCCTGACCCGAGCGCCACGATCAAGAGTCGGATGGATCCAACTTGAACGCAGTGGCGACGCCCTGCAAACTACTTGGGATCGGCGAGGCGCCTCGCCACGCTGGACTCGGTTCCGTGCTTGTGGTTCTCGCCCAACTTTATTTTATTTTTTAAAATGTATTACGGTCACGGTATGAGTCAATGTATGGGCGACGCGCAGCGGGTACTTGTCGGGAGGCGCTTTTTGTTCCTTTTTTTTTTGTGTTTGATGGAATCATGACTTTAGCAGGACTCGCCTGCGTTGCGCGGTTCGTCTATCGACAATCAGGCAAATTTCGTCGTGGTAAAACGGTCACATCAAACTCGATAGCATACAGTTAAAACATAAGCTCATATGAGTCGTCCTTCAACACGTATCAACGGCGTCCTGACAAGGGCATGTCCTAGTACAATATCATACAGTTCATGTAAACAAGAAAAAGTAGCACAAGAGTCCCAAAGACATTCAATACTCGAACACGTCTGAAATGTACAACTTAGTGATGGCATGGAACGAATGGATAAAATATATTTAAAAAAGCTTCTTGGGTACGATGGGCGATCCCCAAATCTGCCCTTTCTGGTTCAACCCGCGTGCCACGGTACCCAGACGTTGGACTTGGTCAAGCAGTCCTCCTGAACGCGTGTAGCACCCTTTCTTCCGGAATGCAACTTGGCTCGACGTCTCCCACCAGTTAACCAACTAAAACATCCGGTGGGCACAACGTCGACCGGTTCTAGCGAGCGCGTCTGTATCGCTCGTCGAAGCTTGGTTACGGCGACGTCCGCGTCGGTGCTCTCGAGTGGAGGCAGTGCACGGACGATGGCCTGGAGTTTCCCGACGTCGTAGTGGGAGTGAGAGTGTTCGTCGCTATCGACGTCCTTGTCGTCGCCGTCAAACGTATTCCACCACTCGTATGCTGTCTCGTCCGACAATGCATCCCGGACGATGATCAAAAGTGGTCGTGTGTCCCCCCCATACGACCCGTAGAAGGCGGCCGCGCGCCGTCGAGATGCACCAGGGTCGCTATGGACCGACGTACAAAATATCAAGAGGTCTGCCCCGCGCGGGGCGATCCGTTTCTTGAACCGGGTTCCAGCGCGTAGGTGTTGGTCGCGAATACGATAGACGAGGAGGGGACTCCCGCCGACGTTCATAAGACGGGCGCCCTCAAAGGGCGATACGTCCTTGGCGGATCCAATCGGATCGGGTGAATGTTCTGGGAGGTCATACAGTGCAACGG
>JBBPRD010000171.1:0-18784 GCA_038092855.1 Boletus piedmontensis
GGCGTTCATTGAGACTACTTATATACTGTTACAAAGCGTGCACGGACCAACATGCCGTGTGAACGTAACTACCTCTAATAGATAAAGTATCAACGGTAATTAAGTAAACGTGTAGACGGCGTGACTTCTAAGAAGGATCAGAATGGAAGAGAAGCACGCGGAGATGAACGTGAGAATATCTAAATAAAAGCGTGAGAAGAAATGGAAGAAGAACCCTCAGGGTCTTCAGGGTTGACGGAGATTAAATACACGTGTATGGATACCGTGCCATAGATCCCATTGGGATGTCACATGATCTATGTTAGATAATCGTAGTCACGTGGACGTCACGTGATCGTGAGAAAAGGAAGATAAAAGAAAAGAAAAATAGTGTTTGTAATAGTATGAAGAATGTTATTCTCAGCCTTCCATAGCTAAAGAAGACCGATCTCACTATCAACTGGTCCACACAGACCCTATCTATTGAAGACTCTACAGATAAATCCCATGACCTCTACCTTACCCATACCAGTGACATGAATAGACATCAATACCCATTATCACAAGACCATTTCTCTCCATCCATCTTGTCATTGTAATGTCAATTCCATTATCTACCACCATCTTCTCTGTTATCATTAACACAAGGATGAAGATCAATTTCTCCAATATATTAAGTCTGGTTTAACTCTGGGTAATTCCAGAGATGGTCCAGAGTATAGAGTAAGATGAAGAAGATTGGGCCTTGGCTTTAATATATGTGTTGCACCCTTACTTGAGTTTCTTTTAGCCCTTATTTATGGAGCATAGGGTCAGAGTGATCAGAGATGTCCAGTGAGGGATGAGGGGAGTTGATGGCTATAGTTGATATTCAAACTGAGATTTATACATTGTAAGTACTGGGCTTTATATATGGAGTTGAAATTGGATTAATAATTGGAATTTGTAAGTCGAATATATCTGGTAAAGGAAGAAGCTGGAGCTATGCTCCTAAGTGAAGCATAGAATCAGAGAAGTCTCAGGAGTGGGACTAATACTTAAAGAGAACAAGGAGGAACATAACTAGAATGGAGAAAGGTACATTGTACCAGAAATCCAGAAGTTCAAAGTTGCATCTTGGTCAAGATCAACCCAGAGTTCATTCTATCTACACCAAGTTGAGATCAGAAGTGTTAGAGATGACTTGATGGATTTCTGGGATGTGACAGTATTCCCCTCTTAGATCTGAACTCCTGAAGGCCAAGTGGAAAAACTACAAACCCAAAAAGGAAAGGGTGTAGGAGATAATGTGGCAGAGTTTGGATTGCTAAGCAGAGGAGTTTATAAGTGCTGGGTATCCATTTTGCTGCTTACTTTCACATTACCATGTCCTTTTATGCCAACATCCAAAACTGATCCAAGGACCATCTCGGAAAAGATAAGAATGATGACAACAGTCTCTCAATAGCCAAATTCAATGAGTGGAGGTGGCACATGAGAGTGAAGAAGGTGGTGGTGAAGGAGGCAGAGAGATAGAAGAAAGAGGTGGAGGGGGCAAAGGCAAGGGCAGCAGTGGAGGAGGCTGCTAGAAAAAAGGTATATGGTACTTCCATAATTGCTCAACATAAACTAACAAGGTAGATAGAGCAAATCATGGAGGTGCAGTGGAAGATGACAGAGTGCCAGGCAATACCCAGACCTTTGATGGAGAAGAGAAAGGGTAGCAGAGTTGTATCTCCTCTGCAAGTCCAAGGGGATCCCCTGTGTGATATGCATGGCAGGGAAGAAGGCCAAGTTCTGCAACACATGTCACAAGGACAAGGGAATGTGCATGCAACTGGGGTAGGAAGATGAGCCATGGAGGCAGAGGAAGGCGGAGGATGAGCCAGAGGGCAGGAAAAAGAAGATGTGGAAAGTCAAGGCAGTGATGGAGAGCAGCCACGAGGAGTTGGTCAGGTATACAGAGGGGTCAATGGGATTGACTGTCAACCTTTCAGATGTAGTGTGGGAGCTGGTGAAGATGATCATGTAGATGAGAAAGGGATGGCTGGAGTGGAAGGAGCAGCATGCCCCCTAGTAGGCATATTAGCAGTGCCTGCTGTGGGCATTGCAGGAGTCCAGGAGTTTGAGAAGAGTGAAGAGAATGAGGAGCTAGAAGAGGAGACCATGGAAGTGGGCAAGGAGGAGCTGGCAGAGCTGGCTATGGAGGTAGTGGAGACAAGGGAGGAGATAGAGGAATCAAGGGAAGTAAAGACTCTGCCTCCTTAGTAGATAATTAATAGCATTGTAATTGGTCTTGTTGTAAATGCTATTCTCATCATTACAATTCCATGAGTGGGCTGGGTTTGGTTGGATACCATGCATGAAAATCCCTGAATAAGTCCAATGCATATCTGAGTTCCATTGCTAGCAACAAAGAAGTTTTGTCATCAGTTCCCTCATATCCTAGCTACCTGACTGGGTGAAGTATTTGGCAGTGACATTAACACTTATCTATTTTGGAGTTGAGAATTTCCAAGATCTGAAACTCTGATTCTCCATCTACCTCAACCAGGGAAGGCAGAGACTGGATTCTATTAGATGGTATTGGATATTGCTGGTTCTAACTATGAGATATGGAACACAGGATAGATGGATTTCAGGGAATCAGGGAGTCAGAGGGTGAAGGAAAGGGTGCTGACTTGAGCAATGATAGTGTAAGGTCAAAGGCTCTTCTCAGAGAGTTTCTTGGATTGCCTTGTTGATCAAAAATACTTAGCTTTGATGAAAACCTGGTTACTGATCTTGAAGTCCAGTGCCAGAGTTTCTCTAGCGTCAGCAGGTCCTTGATATTACTCTTGTGCATGCACTATCTCTATATAGAGGAACTGGTACAATTCATCAAGGTCAATGGAGTACTTGTGAATGTGTGCAGAGATAAGATCTGACTCAGGATGAATGGTAATATTGGGGTAATAACCTTTATTGGTAAAGAAAGGTGACACTCTGGTGATTGTGCTTATATAGTTATTATAGGAGAACTCTAGCAAGGGCAGGAGTTTGGACCAGTTATCCTGTAGTAGATCCAGAGGCATTGCTTTGATAGGTAGTCAAAAACAACAAGGATAGTGGTGTAGCTAGAGAAGGAAGGGAGCTGTTTGATAAAGTCCAAGGAAATGGAGTTCCATGGCTTCTCAGGGATGGGGAGTTGTTTGAGTAGTCCATAGGGTTTATGTCTAGGGACTTTAGCTCAAGTGCAAGTGGTACAAGAAGAAATGTATTCTTTCACAAACATCCAAACTTTAGGCCAGATCTACTCATGTCTGATTAGTTCTAGTGTATGATTCTGGCCAAAGTGTGTGGATGATGGGTGATTGTGTTTATACCAGATTACACAGAGTTGGAGGTCATCAGTATCAGATACATAGATCCAATTATCTAGGTATAGAAAGCTCTTGGAGTCTACTGACCATCTGGCATAAGGACCAGAGGTAAGGTGGATAAATGCTATAGGATTGAAAGTAAGTGCAGCCAGGATATCAGAGTAGATGCACTCAACATCAAGTAAGGAGCTGGTATGGAGGACTGGAAATATCAGGATAGCAGCTCATAAGGATGAAGCTAATTGTTCCTGCATGAGGACAGAGCAGAAATTATAAGGGTTAACCTGAGCATAGTTTCTATTCCTCTCTTTGGGATAGATGTCCCAACATTGAGTGGGGGCATCAGGCTTACTAAGGGTCTAAGTCAACCTGGGCAGAAGCAGATGACCATTTTGAATTGAGAAAGGAACTCCAACCAGTGGGCTTCATGCCAAGTCAGGAGTTCAGTGGTGGAAAAGTATCCCAGATTCTTGTGGTCAGTGACAATGTCAACTGGAGTTACTAAGCCTTCAAGATAGTGTTACCAGGAGTGGAATGGCTTGTAGATGGCAAGAAGCTCCTTGTTATGAGTATCATAGTTGAGTTCCAGCATGGTGAGTGTCCAGGAGTAGAAAGCAACCAGGCAGACTTTATCATCTGGGTAATGGATGGACAGGATTCCAGTGATTCCATAGTCAGAGGCATCAGTCTCAATGATAATAGGTACATCAGGCATGCAGTGGGTAAGGATGGGGGCAGTGGTGAAGGCTTCCTTGAGCTTCTGGAAGGTGGAGCAACAATCATCCAAGAGGTTCCAGGAGGTGTTCTTCCAGGTTAGCCAGGTAAGAGGAGTGATGATATCAGAGTAGTTGGGAATAAACCAGTAGTAGAAGTTAGCAACCCCAAGGAATGATTGAATGTCCTTGACTTTGTAGGTTTCTGGCCACTCCTGGATAGCATCAACCTTCTTCGAGAACATAGTAAGTCAAGAGGGTGATAGAAAGTAATGAAGAGATTCCATGGAGTTGGTGTGAAATTCACACTTTTCTGGTTTTGCATAAAGACTGTGCTTGTGGAGTCTACAGAGGACCTCTTGGACATGCTCCTTGTAGAAGCCCATATTGCTAGAGAAGATGAGGATATTTTCCAGATAGACAATCATGCAAATATCCAGGAGATCAGCAAAGATAGTATTAATAGACCAATGGAATGCCACAGGGGCATTGGTAAGTCTGAAGGGCATTACTAACCATTTATATGAGCCACTATAGCACATTCTGAACAGTCTTCCACTTGTCTCTGGGAGCAATCCAGATGAGGTGGTAAGCACGATGGAGGTCAATTTTGGAGTAAATCTTGGCATGGCTCAAAGAATCTAGGATATTAGAGATGCAAGGGAGTGGGTAATACAGTAGTCTTTCTTTATGATCTTGTTTGGTTCTTGGAAGTTAACACACAGATGAAGGGAACCATTCTTCTTGTGGACAAACAGGACTGGAGCAGCATGGGCAGAGGAAATGGGATGAATGAAACCCATTGCTAGGTGTTCATTGAGGAATGCTCAGATGGATTTGAGCTCAGAGAGTAAAAGGGAGTAAGTGGTGCCCAAGAGAGTGAGCACCTTTCTCTAGGTCAATTTTCAGGTCATGTTTGTAATGCAGACCAAGCTAGAAGGCTTTCGCCTTGCTAAGAACATCTGGAAAGTCATGATAGTCAGAAGAGACTCTGGAGAGATTGACCAGATCAGAGGAGGTGGAAGAGGCCCAGAGGTGAGAGTTCTTAGGGTAGAGTTGGAGGTTGAAGAGTACAGAGCCCTTGAGTCTATATGCCAGTGTGAAAGCAGCAGTGCTGATGAGAGCAATAGGTAGAGCCACATGACCAGAGAATCACAGCATATCAGGAATAGGGTCAGCCAGAGGAATGAATTCTGGAGACTATAGAGTTGATGTTGGGGAAGTTGGCAGACTCTGCTTGAGCATTTGGAATGAGATACTGCTTGTGACCCAATCAATCAACAGATTGAAGTGGGTAAGCCAGTTGTGTCCTAGAACAATTGACCTGGAGGAATCCAATTGAGTTACATAGAATGTAAACAGGGTAATATTGGTGGATGGGAAATGGATAGAAAGTTGGGCAGCTGCAGCGATGGAGGAATTGGAGGTTCCATTGAATAGATGGAGAACAAGTGGAGGGATTGGATATGTTGGAATGTCATATTTTATTACAAAAATTGAATCCAGAAAACAATTGGAGGGACTGGAATCCAGAATAGCTGGAAATGTGGGAATCTCTCTTGAGACAATAGTTACTAAAGGAGTGAGGGCATGGGGGTCAAAAAGAGTAGATGCATTGAGGCAGATCTTCTTTGTTGCACAGGTAGGGTCAATGCAACCTTCAGTCCATGCGGAGCTAGGAAGGTTGTGGACTATTTTTTTGCCTCTGTACAAACCTCCAGTTTAGTTTCTGGAGTTGTTGTCAGAACATATAGAGCTTTAAGTAAAAACATTGTTTACACTCAGTGGAGGTAAGTTTATCATCCTTTCCAAGCTTGGAGGATAGATTGGGGTTAATGGAGACAGAAGTGAAGGAGGTTGGTTTCCCCTTGGACTTGCGAGGGTTCTTGGAGATGCCAGAGTAGATAGATGGAGTGAAGGACTTTCTGGAGGATGATTGTTGGGTTTTTGGAGTAGATGTCATTGCCACTTTGGCTTGTTAGTTTACCTCAGATTTGCATTCCCAATAACACATGTCAATAAACTACACAAGGGTTCACATTTCTGTGAGTGTGGTGGGTTTTCTAACTTGGGAGACCTCATTCTTGATGTGGTTAGGAAGTCTGTTATAGAAGTAGTGCCAGAGAGCACCTTCTCTGTAATCTTGGAGTTGTGAAGCCAAGCAGTTAAACTTGATAATATATTTATAGACTTTTTGATCATCCTTCATTGTGAGGTGATCAAGCTGGTGCTCTATGTCTCCAACAGGGTCATGTGGGCTAAAGATAGTCTGTAGTTCCAAAACAAAGTCCCAGTAGCTATTCATCCATAGTGGCTGGAGTTCCAGATTTCCTAACTCCAGAAAGTCTGGTTTGAACCATTCTAGAGCCATGCCCTTAAGGTAGGACTGGGAGAATACTACCTTAGCACATCTAGTGCTAAAGGCACAGGGGCAGTCTTGGAAATTGAGCTTGTACTAAACTAGGAAAGCCCAGAGCTTGCAAGGCTTAATTCTGTCAAATGTGTCCAGCTCTTGGACTTTCATTTGCTGGATTGATTCTGAAAGAGATCTATGGAAGACACATGCAAGACCACAGAGTGTGGATGCTAGAGCATTAACAGCTTCACAGGGAAGTTTTTCATTGTCAGAGTCCACAGAATCAAGGTCCAGTAGCTCATTATCTCCAGATGAGGCTGGATTATCACCTGGGAGATTTCTAGGGGGATCTCTGGGACCACAAAAGGGGTTGTGGGTCCTTCAGTTTGGTCTTCATTCAAAAGCTTGATATTTTGAGAAGAGGTGATGGGATTGGAGTTACCTGGAGGCAGTGGGATGTTTTCAGGGGTGCTAGGTTCACAACTGAAAAGCCCATAAATCTAGGAATAGCTGGGGGGCTGCTGCAGTGACTGGTAAAGATGCTGAGGGTACCTGGAATGGCAGTAGAGACAGAGGACATGGCTTCCATCTCATGTCATTTCTGGGTGTACATCTGAATAAAGGCCTTGGTAATCATAGGGACAGATTTAATGAACTCTAAGCAAGTATAAGTTTGAATATACTGTTAAGTCTGGTTCAACTCCAGGTAATTCTGGAGGTGGTCCAGAGTATAGGGTAAGACAAAGGAGATTGGGCCTTGGCTTCAACATATGTGTTGCACCCTTACTTGAGTTCCTTTTGGCCCTTTTTTACAGAGTATAGGGTCAGAGTGATCAGAGTGATTAGAGATGTCCAGTGAGGGATAAGGGGAGTTGATGGCTATAGTTGATATTACAACTAAGGTTTGTACATCATAAGTACTGGGCTTTATGTATGGAGTTGAAGTTGGATTAATAATTGGAATTTGTAAGTAGAATGTATCTGGTAAAGGAGGAAGCTGGGGCTATGCTCCTAAGTAAAGCATAGGATCAGAGAAGTCTAAGGAGTGGGACTAATACCTAAAGAGAACAAGGAGAAATATAACTAGAATGGAGAAAGGTACATAGTACCAGAAGTCCAGAAGTCCATAGTTGCATCTTGGTTGAGATTAACCTGGAGTTTGTTCTATCTACACAGAGTTGGGGTTGGAAGTGTCAGAGATGACTTGATGGATTTCTGGGATGTGCCACAATGCTCCCTTAACAACCACAGAATCTACCAGATCATATAACATGGAAGTTGTTTTAGTTCTCTGGGCTTATCCTATGTTGCTAAGTTGACTACTGCTACTGAGCTGGCAGCCACAGCCAAAAAAGCCAAACCAAAAGCTACCTTACCCCCAAAATATGAACAATTTGTGTTAGTATTTTTGAAGGAGGCTACTGACCACATTCCACATTCCCATCCTTATAATCATGAAATCATGCTCGATGACTTCTTTATTTCAAATATTGGAAAAGTTTATCCCTTAAATCCTGAAGAATGAAAAGCTATGGAAGATTTCCTGGATAAAAACTTAGTCTCCAGCAAAATCCACCCATCCAACTTCTCTCAAGCCTTTCTCCTCTTCTTTATCAAAAAGAAAGATGGAAAACTGGGTCCCTGTCAGGACTACCATTATATCAATGAATATATGGTCCAAGATGCCTACCTGCTACCCCTCATCTCTGACCTTATACATAAACTTTGTGACACAAAGGTCCTTACCAAATTTGATGTCTGATGGGATTACAACAACATTAGGATCAAAGATGGATATCAATGGAAGGTGGCTTTTATTACTCACAAAGGCCTCTTTGAACCAATAGTCATGTTCTTCAGCTTATCAAACCAATGCTTTATGAATGACTCCTTCTGGGATATAATTACCGAGGAATGGCTTGTTATCTGCATGAATGACCTACTGATCTTTTTCCCTGATGATATTACACACATCACCTGCACCAAGCATGTCCTGCAACACATGGAAGAACTTGACCTTCACTTAAAGCTGGAAAAGTATATCTTTGCCTTGACTAAGGTTAAATATCTTGGGATAATTGTTAGACTGGGTCAGTTAGCTATGGACCCTGTAAAGTTGGAAGAAATTGCCAAGTGGCCCATACTATCCAAGGTTAAAGATATTTGCTCTCCCCTTAGGTTTGCCAAGTTCTACTGTCATTTCATTTCCAATTACTCCAACATTGTGTGCTCTCTTCTCAATTTAACCAAGAAGAATTTGACCTGGAACTGGACCCCTCCTTGTCAAGCAGCCTTTAACCACCTCAAATGCCTCTTCCTGTCCAAACCTCTTCTTTGTCTCCCTGACCTCTTTTTCCCTTTTGCTATTGTGATTAATATATCCAAGTTTGCATCAGAAGCTATTTTTTTTCAGACTGATAACAATGGGAATTGGCATCCCTGTTCCTATCTGTCCCAGTCTTTTACTCCTGTGGAGTGCAACTACAATATTCACAACTGTGAGCTGCTTGCTATTACCCATGCCCTTAAGAGTTGGCACTATTATCTTTGCAGTGCTACCTCTCCTGTCTAGGTCTTTACAGATCACAAGAACCTTACTTTCTTCTGTTCATCTCAATCCCTTAATTGTTGTCAGGCCTGCTGGCTCCTTGATCTCAGTGATTATGATCTCAAGCTTGTTCACATCCCTGGAAGATTGCTTGTGGGCCCTGATACTCTTTCTTATTACCCCAATCTCTCAGCTGGTAATACTGCTGATAATAATGGGGTAACTTTGCTCCCTCCTTCCCTATTTATCAATCCCATCAAAGTCACCCTTCATGGGCATATATCTGGTGCATTCTCAGGCAACTCCCTGGTCCTTTACACACTTTAATCTATCAATGAGGAAGTCCCTATTGCCCTTTGCTCTTACCTTGCTAACTGGCAGTGCTATGATGGCATTTCACTCTACTGTAACCATGTTTATGTTCCCCTTACTGGCTCTCTTTGTTGTGGTATCATTGCTCACTATCATGACTATCCCTCTACTGGTCACTCTAGTTTTCTGAAAACTCACAGCTTGTCACTGTGGAGTTTTGGTGACCCAGCCCTTACCACCATTTCCTAACACTACATTGAGGGTTGTGCCACCTGCCAGCAACACAAGGCTAACACTTACCCCATCATCTGCCCCTTTCCCCTACTGTTTCTTATACCTCTCACCTGTTTTAACAAATTTCCTGCAATCTTGTCACTGGCCTCTCTCTATCCTCACGTTTTGATGCTCTTTTGGTTGTGGTTGACCATTGGCTTACTAAGGGGATAATTCTTTGCCCTACCAAGTCCTCTATCACAGCTGAAGGGATAGCCATCCTTTTTTTTCACAAAGTTTACCTTCACTTCAGACTCTATGACAAAATCCTCTCTGACCAGGGACCACAGTTTGCCTTCTTCTTCACCAAAGAACTGGGAAAGCTGCTCAAATATGACCTTTCCCTCTTCACCACATACTACCCCCAATCTAATAGAGAAACCAAAAGGGTCAACCAAGAGATCAAAATGTACCTCCATATATTTTATGGTAATTACCCTATGACCTGGGCCAACTCCATTTCCCATGTGGAATTCATGCACAATTACCAATCTCACTCCATCACCTATCAATCTCTATTCTACCTCATGATGGGATATGAACCCTGTGCCCTGTCTTCAGTGATTTCCAACACTTCTATCCCCATAGTTAAAAATCACTAACAGTAAAAAACCTAACCATAGCACATGATAAAGCTCTTGCTGCTCATAAGCTAGCCTAACAAGTTATGAGCACCTGCATCCACAAAAACTTTACCCCTTTCCAAAAAGACAGAAAGGTCTGACTCAAAGCCTGTAACCTGAAATGATTAATCACCAACCCTGTCATATTCTGAAAACCCCTAAGTCAACTCCAAGACTCCAGATGAACTTTCAACTATCTCCAGGTTGTTCTTAATAAGAACACAACTCTGTGCACTCAGACATGCCTACATCTCCTTTTTCTTTATTCCATTTCTAACTTGTATATCCATACCATTAGTCTCACTTCAGTTTGTCTCCCAACACTATGTCTTACTTTGAAGCACAGCTCTGGCTCTTACTTTCCTGGACTCTCTATTCCATTACTTATGCTTTACTCATCTATTTACCAATCTCTGTTACATATATGTATAAACTCTGCCCTCCAAGACATGTATTTTTCTTAGTTTGAATGTCAACTTGATTACCAACTTCTGAAATCTGAAAGTCTTCTGACTCACCTCTGACTTCCCACTTGACTTAGTGTTGTTGACAATACTTCAAGTCCTTTTTCTCCGATACTCTGAAATTCCAGGACTATGACTTAAACAAGCATGTACCATATATGGTGAAGCTAAAGTCCCATTTAACTGGTTAACTCTTGAACTCCCAGAGTTACCCTTAGAGCACATTTTTAATAAACCCAAAGTTTGTCCCAAAATACAAAGAACCATTCACCATTATGCAGGTCTTATCTCCTCTCATATACAAACTCTGCCTTCCAAAAGCCTGGAAAATTTACCCCATATTCCACACCACCCTTCTTACCCCTTACCACAAGAATGCCATCTATGGACAGAACTTCCCAGCTCTATCACTGGACCTTATAGAAGAAGAAGAAGAATACAAGCTAGCAAAGATATTATGACACCATAGAATCCTGCAACACTGTTCTTTTCCAATCCATTGGAAGGGTACTTGGCTGAGAAAGACTCTTGGGTCCTGGAATAGAACTTAAAACATTTACAGTTTACCCTTAAGGACTATAAAAAATGATATCCTGCCACCTTTTCCCCCATTGCCTCTTAACCTTGTACCATTACCTTCACAATGACATGTCTAACTCATCTGTCTCCATCTCTATCTCTTTTCCTTTCTCCCTTTCTACCTTACTACCTATTATTGATAATATCTCTTGTCCTACTGCTCTATTATCTTATGCCCCTATACCCATCATTCTACTGGGATATCTCTTACCATCAGCTTGGCTCTTAGACCAAACCTCACCATCTTTCCCTGGCCTACATGGGTCCCCTTCTCTCATTGATGATGACCAGGTCCCTTCATCATCTGTCATCACTATCAATCTCCCTACCCATGCTTACTAGACTGGCAATGATATCCTTGATGGGAGTCAAATTGAAAACATCCAATTGGCCCTTACCAACTCTTATCTTACCACCCCTATAGTCTCTGATTTAGATTTAGGATTTCACCTTTATCTTCTTTATTAGGCTTATCTACAAAGCACCTGTATTTCCCTTATTCACAGCTAGACTAGCCACCACTGCATATGCAGAACAAGCTCTTCAGGCTGCTACCCTCCATATCATCCACTGCAATATTAAGGGTCCCTTATTACTGCCATGTACTAGCTAGATATGACAGAGTTTCTGGTGGATCTCAAATGTTACCTTGAGAACTTACATGAAGTGTGCACCTATACCCTGACATCTCATATCAAAACCTTATCTTTAGATCCTTCCCAGTCCATGCCATCTACCACCACCTCCTCGCTTGTGTCTAATAAAATCACTGCCTTGGAACAAATGGAAGCCATTTGGACTAGCAAACATGGGAAGATACCTTTCCTTTTCACATACTCTAGATGTACCAAGGCTTGCTATCAATGCCACAACCTCAGATATATGTGTTAACTGTTCTTCTTTCCAATGCCCAATATGTCTCCATTGGTTCCCTGGCCACCTTGCCATCTGCTGTCCCAGAAGGCATAAGGTTTCTGCATTCTCTTCATTATTATCCCATATAGCTTCATCCTTGTTCTTATTTGCACCTCCAGCTCAATATGTTCCTTTACCTTCCCCATGTTGTCGCACCTCTACCAAACCCTGTTGATGCCCTTTGCTCCATGCCCCAGTATCTTACATCTCCAGGTTTATTGATAAAAACCCTATGGGTCCTATCAGCAATGAAAATGTCATGGGCCCAGAGGCTTATAGCAACATTACTGGCTTCCTGCATGGATATGACCTGGATTTCTAAAGGAGTAACTGTGTTATAGACTTGTTGGCTAATGTGGGATTAATGTTACAATTTTTTTTTCCCTGGTCTTTGTCCTTTGTCCTTAGACCTGTACCACTTACTATGCATTTTCCTTGCTATCCATATAGCTGCACAATTGAACACTTTTGCTACTCATTTATTTCTTAACCCTTTTCCTCTTTTGTTCTATATATTTCTACCACATTCCACACACATTTGCTAACTAATCTTTCCTTTACATTCTATGATGTTCCATATATTAGTCAGCTTCATTTCCTCTCAAGTATATAAACCTTGTGTAGTCTAGCTTGTCCCTCAAGTTAGACCTACTCAAATCTTACTTCATTTCCTTATCTCTATGAGTCTTTGCTCTCTTCTTGAGTGAGCATGGCTTGTGCCCCTTTGTCCTTAGGCCATCATCCATCTTTGATCTTGTCCTCTTGTTGAGCTATCTGCTCTGTCCTTTGTTGCTGCCTATCTGCTGCCCTTGTTATTGAGAATACTCCATGATCTCTCACCTTTGACCCTGGGCAATTTCTAGGACCTCTTTGTCTTAGCCTTTTCAAGTCTACATTTGCCCCTACCCAGGTCAAGCATAATACTATCCCTGTTAAGGTCTGATCAACTCCAGATATTTCCAGAGATAGTCCAGAGTGATAGATACAACAAGTACAATGGAGAGGAGGGCTTTGGCTTTAACATATGTGTTGCACCCTTGTCTAAGTTCCTTAGTCCTTTTTTACAGAGCAAGGGGGTTGGAGTGGTTTGGAGTTTGTCCAAGTAGAACACAAAAGAGTTGGTGAACTAGATTGATATTTGAACTAAAGTACAAGTTTCTAAGTTAAGGGTTTATATATGGGGTCCAAAGTGGATTAGTGATGGAGTAGGTAATCCAGAAGATAGAAAGCAAAGATGTTTGCTTGAGGTCCCCTGTGGGTTGTCTGAGAAAGGTACTCCAAGTGGGTAAGAAAGGCTCTTCTTTTATAGATCTTTACAAAGGCTTAGCTAGCCAATCAAAGGCTGCTTAGTAATGCCAAGACCATGATGAGTCATCCAGGGGTAATGCCAAGCCATACTAAGTCATGCAAGCTTGAACATTCTAGAATATTCTAGGATTTCTGAATTTTATTGAGCCAAGCTGAGTCAAACTGAGCCAAACTGGGTCAAGCTGAATTAAGCTAGCTATACATTTTCCTAATTGAGTCTAGGAATATCTTGGCTTGTACTACTAAGCTAGTTTTTGTACATTTTTTAATGCTGTATACTTAATAGTAGTAGAGGTTGGTTTTAGAGAAAAATATTCATATCTCTTTGAACTCTGGAGGAAATATTATGAATCTTAGAGGAATGATAGGTCATATCAATAGTTGTCTAGCCCTAGGGTGGTGAAAGATTTGAATGGTGAGAAGGGGCTAATTTTATTAGATTTTTTAATAGTGTACTTCTGATCTTGCATATAAACATTTTGCTGCAGGTCACCAGGGACAAATGACTGGAGAAGTGCCAGTGGACGATGAAGGTGGCAAAGGAACTAGAGGTAGAGCACAGCAGTCTCAAAGGAAAGGATTATGCAAGAATCCTGGAGAGGAATGCAGCACTAGAGAGGTGGAATGAGGCTCTTTGGAGCCTTATGTCTATCATGGGCAAAGTCCAGGAGGCAGTCAAGGTGCAGTGTCACTGCCTGGACTGCCAGAACTGTCTCCTTGCAAGGCTGGTAGAGCTGGAGACGGCAGAGATGATGGAGAAGGATTGGAGAATTCAGAGGGCTCAGAGAGCTCCTATGAGGTAGAGGAGTTGGAAAAGAATAGAATGGGATCAGAGGAGTTGGAGAAAGTAGTAGGTGGAGAGATTTAGGCAGTGTGCCAAATTTTTTAGTTACAGAAAATCCAGTTTGTCTTTTTGCCTTGTCTAATCAGTATGAGATCCAGGTTTTATTGGATACTATATATGAAAACTCCAGACCAAATCTGATGCATATCTGAGTTCTGTGGCTAGTAACCAAGACATTTCATCACCAGTATCTTCATATCCTAGCCATCTGACTAGATAGAGTAACTGGTATTAATGATGATGCTTATTAATTTTGGAGTTGAGGATTTCTAAGATCTTGAGCTTTAGTTCTCTGTCAACTTTGACTGGGGGAGACAAAAACTATACTCTATTAGGGATAATGTTTGGAATTGCTATTTCTAACTATGAGCCATGAAAAACTGGATGAATGGAGTTCATTGAGTTGGGAAGGTGAAAAGTAAAGGAAAGCATGCCAACTTGAGCAACTATGGTATATGGCTCAAGATTCTTTTTGGAGAGTTTCTTGGATAGTCTTTTTAATCAGAAGTACTTTGCTTTGATGAAAGCCTAGTTACCAATTTTAAAGTCCAGTGCCAGAGTTTATTTAGTGTTAGCAGGACCTTGTTATCTTTCTAACACATGCACCATTTCCATTCAGAGGAATTGGTGCAATTTGTCAAGATTGAAGTAGTATCTGTGAGCACAAGCAGAGATAAGATCACATTTGGGGTAAACAGTGATATTGGGGTAGTGACCCTTGTTAGTGTAGAATAGGGATCCACTAGTGGTAGTACTCAGAGAGTTATTGTAGATGAACTCCACCAAAGGCAGAAGTTTAGACCAATTATCCTGCTGGTAATTGCAGTAAATCTGGAGGTATTGCTCCAACATCTGGTTTATGTGTTCAGTTAGTCAGTCACCCTCAGGGTGATAATTGGAGGTAAAGTAAAGGCAGATATCCAGGACTTTTCCTAGTGATCAGAAAAAATGGGAAACAAACTCTAAATCTCTATTGGAAGTGATGTAGAAGGAAACTCCATATTTTAAAAAGACATGGAGTAGGAACAACTTTGCTAACTCTGGAAAAGTGATGGTGTTGTGCATTTAAGTGAAGATACATTGTTTTGAGAGGCAATAGATGATAACAAGAATAGTGGTGTAGCTGGAGAAAAACAGAAGTTGTTTGATAAAGTCCATGGGAATGAAGTTCCATGGTCTCTTGGGGATGGGAATTTGCTTTAGCAATCTATAAGGTCTATACCTAGGGACTTTAGCATGAGCACAAGCAGTACAAGAGGAAATGTATTCCTTGACAAAAGTCTGAACTCTAGGCCAGATATAATTGTGTTAAATTAGATCTAGGGTACAATTCTGACCAAAGGGTCTGGATATTGGGTGATTATGTTTATATCACAGTACACATAGTTGGAGGTCATGAGTGTCAGACACATAGATTCAGTTATTAAGGCAGAGAAAGCCCTCTGGGTCTATAGACCATCTTGCTTTAGGACTGGAGGCAAGATGAATAGATGCTATGATATTGGGAAGGAGTGCAGCTAGTAGATTAGAATTAATGCACTTAATGTTGAGCAAGGAACTAGCATGGAGAACTGGAGAGATTAGGATAGCAGCCCATAAGGACAAAGCTAACTACTCCTGAGTGAATATAGGGCAGAAATTGTGCAGATTGACTAGTGTGTAGTCCCTATCCTCCTTTTTGGGATAGGTATCCCAGCATCTAGTGAGAGGGTCAGGCTTAGCTCTAAGGTGTCCAGGGCAGAAACAAATGACTATATTGAACTAGAAGAGAAAACTCCAACCAGCATGCTTGATAGTGGGTCAAGAGCTTAGTTGTTGAGAAATACTCCAGATTTTTATAATCAGTAATAATGTTCACTGGAGTAGGAAAATCTTCAAGATAATGCCTCCATGAGTGAAATGCTTCATGGATGGCAAGCAATTCCTTATTGTGAGTGTTATAAATTAACTCTGGTGCAGTGAGCATTTAGGAAAAGAAAGCAACCAGGTAGATTTCCTTGTCTGGGCAACAGATGGAAAGAATTCCTGCTATAGTATAGTTAGAAGAATCAGTCTCAACAATGATAGGAATGTCCAGGACCCAATGGGTCAAGACTGGAGCTGTAGTGAAGGCTGCTTTGAGGTAATGGGATGCAGAACAACAGTCATCAGAGAAATTCCAAGAGGTGTTCTTCTGGGTCAACCAGGTCAATGGAGTAATAATGTTGGAATAGGTTACAATGAACCAGTGATAAAAGTTAGCAAATCCTAGGAAGAACTATGTGTCCATTATCTTCCAAGGTTCCAGCCATTCCTGTATAGACTGAACTTTTTCTGGAGATATAGTGAGTCCAGAGAGAGACAGAAGGTAGCTAAGATACTTAGTGGAATTTGTGTGGAACTTGCACTTTTCTGGCTTTGCAGAGTCTGTGTTTGTAGAGTTATTGTAGAACTTCCCAGATATGGTTTTTATGAGAGGCCATATCATTGGAGTAGATTAGGATATTATCTAGATAGATGATAATGTAGACATTGAAGAGATTAGCAAAGATTGTATTCACTAATCACTAGAAGGCCACAGGGGCATTGGTGAGTCTAAAGGGCATTACTAACCACTCATAGGAGCCATAATGTGTTTGGAACACTGCATTCCATTCATCTCCAGGAGCAATCTGGACAAGATGATAGGTGTGCTGGAGAGCAATTTGGTGTAGACCTTAGCATAGCTCAGGGAGTCAAGGAGGTTGGAAATGTGGGGAAGTGGGTAGCAATCTTTCTTCATGATCTTGTTAAATTCTCTAAAGTCAATACAAGACACAGAGAGCTGTGCTTCTTTCTAAGAAGAAAAACTGGAGCTGTGTGGGTAGAATTAGTAGGATAGATGAAGCTGTTGGTTAAGTGCTTATCTAGAAATTCCCAGAGTACAGAAAGTTCTGTCAGAGACAGGGAGTAAAGGGTTTCAAGAGAAGAGTGCACTCCATTCTCTAATTTGATACTGAGATTATGCTCTTAATGTGGAGCTAGTTGTGATACTTCAGCTTTACTATAAATATTGGTGAATTCATAATACTCTGTGGGGACCTTGGACAGGTCTATTGGATTGGAAGTGATTTTAGAAGCTTGGAGGGTGATCTCCTCAGAGTAGAGTTGTAGGCTAAAAGGGGTTGAATCATCTAATCTATATACTAGTGCAAAGACAGCTGCACTAATGAGAGTAATGGGAGGGGCCTTTCCCTTGGGCTCACAAGGGTCCTTGGAGTTGCCAGAGTTAGAGGATAGTGTGGGAGCAGACTTCCCAGAGAACAAGTTATGGGGCTTAGACTAGTTAGATGTAGTTATCTTAGCCTGGTGATCTACTTGGAACTTGTATTCCTAGTAACATGCATCTATGAATTGTGCAAGGGAGCATATCTCCAAAAGGATTGTAGATTTCCCAATACAGAAAATGTCATCCTTGATACAGTTTGGGAGTCTGTTATAGAAGAAATACCAGAGGGCACCTTCTCCATAGTTTCAGAGTTACAAAGCCAAGTAATTAAACTTGACTATGTACTTGTTAATCCTCTGTCTGTCCTTCATTACAAGGCAGTCTAATTGTTATTCTGTATTACCTGCTGGGTCATGTGGTCTGAAGCTGGTTTGTAATTCTAAAACAAAACTCTGGTAATTGTCTATCCAAAGTGAACAGAGTATTGGATCTTCAAGTTCTAGGAGATCCAGTTTGAACCACTCTAGCACTATACCTTTGAGGTAGGATTGGGAGAAGACAATCTTGGCATAATTGGTGCTAAATGCACAGGAGTAATCTTGAATGTTAAGCTCACACTGGACTAGAAAATCTTGGAGCTTGTGAGGCTTAGTACTACCAAACTTGTCTGGCTCTCAGACTTTAGTTCTCTGGCTAGGTTTGGAAAAAGGTCTGCATGTAGCACACATGAGGCCTCTAAGGGCAGATATGAGAGCATTTACTATACTGTGGGGAAGTTTTTCAGCATTGAAATCAATGGAATTGAGATCCAATATCTCATAATCTCTAGATGAACCTAGATCATTGCCCAGGGAACTTCCAGGTAAACTACCAGAACTGTGGAAAGGGTCCACATGTCCTTTGGTCTAGTCATCTTCCAGAAGTTTAATGGTATAAGAGATGGAAGTAAGTAGTAGAGTCACCCAGAGGTAGTGGAATATTCTCATGGATACTAGGTCCACAAGCTAAGAAGCCCATGAAACAAGGGACAACTGGCAGACTTTTGTGGTAACTGGCAAAGATTATAAGAGCACCTAGAAGGGCAGTAGAGGCAGAAGGAGATACCTCTGTCTTATACCTTTTCTGGGCATGTATCTGAATAAAGGCTCTGGTAGTCATAGAGAACAGATTTTTAGTGAACTCTAGGCAAGTATGAGTATGAATATACTGTTAAGTTCCAATCAATTCTGGATGTTTCCAGAGGTAATCCAGAGTAATGGGTACAACAAGTACAATGGAGGGAATGGGCTTTGGCTTTAACACATGTGTTGCACCCTTGTCTAAGTTCCTTAGCTCTTTTTTA
>JBBPRD010000172.1:0-18756 GCA_038092855.1 Boletus piedmontensis
CAGAGTCCCGAGTTCTTCACCCCGAGACCAACCAGCCCCGCCAGCGGTCAATTCACACCCGTCTCTGCTCGTCCCGCGCCCCGTCCCACCAGCCCCGTTCCAACCCATAACCACCCACCTTCCACCGCCCCCACCCATCACACCGGTGGCATCCGCGCCCACTTCGCCCATCTTCTTCCCAGACACGCCGCGTTCACAGTCACCCTCACCCTCCACCAACTCCACAACGTCCCCCTCGTCCACGGCGAGTTTGGCCTCAAGTGGAAGATCAAGGGCGTCACGTCTCATTCTGGCAGTGGCATCTTGGACAAGGTCAAGGCCAGAAAGGCAAAGGGTAAACTCTATGAGCGGACCCGACCCAGCACCAGCACCAGCGCTGCAGACCCTGCACCATCGATAGCCAAGGGCAGCGATACCGACAACGCGTCCCTTTTGGACGCGGCTTCCGCTTCCGATGCCCATAGCATCGCCAACAGCGGTTCTACCCACTCGCCTTCGAACGACCATGCTTATTCCACCGGCGGGAGCGCACAGAGCCATACGACCCGTACCAGGCCCATGCCAATCCCTGCCGTGGTTGTTTCCGCCAACCACGCCTCACCCCCGGCTGCACGCAGTGTCAGTGGTACATCGTCTATCCCCAGCGTGGGCAGCGCTTCGTCAATGTCCTCGGCGTCACTGCACGCCAGTGGGCGCTTCGTTCATATCCCTCCCGACTATCTTTCAGCAGACTGGTCACCCCAGGGACCCGCGCACGACACTGAGACACCCTTCTCTCCTCCCAATGGCAACAGCATGTATTACCCACAGGCCCAGGCGAAACTCCACTTCTCCCCCGCAAAGGGGATCACGCCGTTTGTCAAGCTCAAGGAACATAGCGTTATGTGGGAAAAGACCCTTAAGTTCGTAGTCCAGATGAGCATCGGCAGGGACAATGGCGAATTGGGAGACTGTTTAGCCAAGTTCGTCGTCATGCAGGTAGTCCCCTCTTTATTTTCGTTTGAACGTGCTAAGCAACCCATCCACGTAGCGTGTGATCGCCGGTGACCCTGATGCACCCCGCAACCCACGCCTCGGAGCCGTCTATCTCAACCTCGCACAATACGTCGACGCCGGCGTCGTCACGAGGCGTTATCTCCTACGCCAAAGCAAGACCAATGCGACGCTCAAGGTCTGCTTCCCATGTCCTTTCTCGCTCTTGTCATCCACTCACAAGTCGTGACACAGCTCACCGTCCACCTCGAACACACGGCGGGCGAACTCGCTTACGTGGCTCCTCCCCTGCCCAAGGGCGAGATCCTCTCCGGGGTTGCTGGTTTCCTCGAATCATCGGACATTTACCGCGCCCGTTCACGCGCCTCGGATCTCTACACGTACGCCCCCTCCGGTTCATCGTCCGACGACGGAGACGCCGCATCGGGCTCCGACGCCTCGTCCGTCGGCTCCAAGTCTGGTGTTTCCAACGGGGGTCTGAGTCAGAGTCATGGCCACGCGGATGGACATGGTACACACGGGGCGATGAAGAAACAGAGACGGCCGTTCGAGGTTTCCAAGTTGCCGACGATCAACGATCCGAGGGGGACGGAGAAATTGATCGAGGCACTATTTAATCCAGTGCCTGTGACACAGCCTGGCAGGGTCAGCCCGTTTACGTATCTTATCGAAGTCGACGGGGAGGGCGACGGAGACGGAGATGGGGACGGGGACAGGGGCTGCGATGGCGAACATGGTTCATACGAAGCGAATCGCGCCGCGACTGTCCACGAAGACCAGGGTACTCGACGTGGCACGGTGGACGGTGAGGCGGACGACGACGGGTCGCTGTACACCGACTCGCCAGATGAGAGTGCGGGCGAGGCGAATGGAATGGGGAGTGACTATCACTCCCTTCGGTCGCACCCTTCATTGCAGGGGTCTCTGCGGAGCAAACACTCTACCCGATCGCTTGCGAGCAAAGCCGGATTGAAGTGCGATGGTGGTGGGGAGGAGACGGTGGTCAGCACGGGCGTCCGTCTGTTGGGTGGTGGGGTAACGGAGCGGCGAACGTGGTGGCAAAAGGTGCTCAGTCCGCCCACGGCTGGATGATGCCGAAATGGATCCTCAGCGTCGATCTCTCACTTTGATTTTTATCTCTTTCCCTCCCTATCTCTTTCTTGGTTGTTACTTTAGATGGATGACATCGACACACGACACTTATGGGGTATAGATCGCAAACTACGGCAATTTATTTATAATTAAACACATTCGTCGCTCCACCGTTTTCTTTGTTTTGATAGCTCAAATCAATTTCTAGTACTACATCTAAGGTACTTATATAAGTAGCTTCACTAGTCTCCTTGGCCTCGTAGATGGGCTACTAGGTCATCAGATTATCTCCTCGCATGCAATGCCACATTTAGATCATTCGGTGAGTCCCGTCCCGTCCGCCCATGAGACTATAGGCCAAGTCAGTGGAATTAGACTATGCAGAGGTTGTTCATGTCTCGATTAGTAGCAGCTCAGAAACCCGTTTATCCTTGCCAGGAACCCTGGTAAAGGGGGCGACACAGTCAATAGCATCCTGCCACCACATCCCCCGATAGTCATTCGAAGTTTTGGATCTGGTTTTGGGAGGATACATTCAACGCCCAAACCCGCGCAAGCACATAAGGTATCTCAGCATCAAAGCCATACAATCATCCAAACGAAACGGACACTTGCTATCGACGCTGCGTCCTTTCGCCGGGTTCGAACAGCGGTACCTACCCCAAAAACACCTCATCCAACATTTATGTCCATTCCTTTTGCCATTCGCCATTGCTATCGTGTGTTGTCCACGTTAAAGTAACGAGGGGCAAAAAAAAAACGTGGCGCACCGAGTGACACGGTCAACGTGAACTGAAATTGAAATGGACAATGGGGCCCACAACCGCTGACGTGTAACGACCTGTCTTGTACCAGGCATGTCGTTTGGGTGACGCATGCGAGGTCGTGGCACTCTTTTGCAACGTCTGTTGTGATTTTTGAGATTGGGGTGTGCGGGTAGGCGGCCCGGTGCATGGGCGCACGATCGAACATATCCGGAACGGAAGGTGGTCACGAGCGTTAGAAAAAGGCTGCATCTCAGGAATCGGTACTTGGAATTGGAACGCGCCGCCCTGCGCCGTAGGCTTATCGCAAAGAACACCATGATAGCATATACCTACGTTACGATAATGCTTTGGCGGATGCACTAGTGACGATTCTGGTGGAGCATAATAGGACCTTTGTGCATCTGGACGTTTCACAGGGTGATGCGATTTTACTATGAGAGAAAACGCAATTTAGTCGTGCAGTGCAATATGATCAATGCGATATACCTGACCGGTCGACGATCGACCGGCACATACACTGCCGACTTCCAAGCTCCACCATGAAATTGATAGGCACTCGGGTCAATCATCCCAAAGGACGCGCTTCCCATCGAACGCGTCCTCTCGTCGTCGGAACCCACCATTCCATGATCCCGATGACGCATGGGAACTTCCAGAATATCCTCTCGGCCCCCTCTTGGCAGGTATCGCGGTTTTTCTCGTAGACGGGCAGGACACCAGACTAGGCGGTGCGTTTGAAGGGTCGCGAAAGTGTGGCGGGGAGGGAGGACAAAGCGGGTTGGGTCAGATCATCCAATCGTCATCTCTTTTTTGGTCTTCGCCTTGATAGCTTAAATTTCTGATCATGTAAGGTACTTACCTCTGCTAGTCTCCTGACGTGCAATACCACATTAAGATCATTCGATGATGCTTCGCCATAGAGTGTGGGTCGAGTCAGTGGGATTAGTCTATGCAGGCAATATACTACGGTGGACGGTCTGCTCCAGACAAAAGCATAAGCCTCCCTCGACCTGCTTCAACACGCAGTACACACCTTGTATCCTCACTACTCAGCTCACCCGAGACTCCCCAAACAATCCCCTCACCAACCCCCCCTGTACCTCACTCGTCCTCCTCCTCGCCCTGTCCTCCTTTTGCCTCTGCACCCTCTTTGACCTCGCGTCTTTGGCCTGTGCTTCCTTGGCGGCGACCTCGGCGGCACGTTGTGCGCGTTTTGCCTCGAGCGCATTCTGGACGTCGAATTGCTCACGGACGAGCAGACGGAGACGCATCCCTTCGTCGCCGAGGAGGGATGGGGATGTGTTAAGGAGGTACTGGTCTAGTCCGCCGTGCTACGCGTATGGAGCCATCGGTCCCGTAGCCCCCTCGTCGAAAGAGAAAGAAATGTTACCTTGTGTATCGTCCTCAACGCTCTCGTGGTCATCTTGAGCTGCACCCGGCGCCCCAGCAACGGGGAGGGGAGGGTCTTGGAATGGACGTTGGGGAGCCAGGTGCGACGGGTTTTTTTGAGGGAGTGGGGGACGTTATTACCGTGTTGAATGGATTTGCCGTGGAAGAGGCCGAGGGCGGCGCGTTTGAAGGGTTGGGAGAGTGCAGCGGGGAGGGTGGACAGGATGGGCTGGGTCGGGAACATGGTGTACGAGAGCAAGATGCTGTTGCCTTTTTTGGGGGATACTACTTGGAATGTAGTCTGGTCACCAGACTAGGGATGCCCTCCGACAAGACTCTTTTACATAGGATGACTAGCCATGGTCAAAACTCACATGTGAATGGCCTAGGAGATATTCTGTGTATCAACCCTCGGAAGTAACGACACATCTAACAAGAGACCCGCGAAAAGCAAATGAAATCCGGAGAGGCAAAATGTCGAACTAGTATACAATTGGTCTCCATAAAGCACACACCAAGGCGCGGCGAAAAAAAAGTAAAATAAACAGTGTGCACTGAGGGCACATATGTCCCATTTGATCAGCGATCGATGTCCCCAGGTATCATAACACCAACTTTGGTCGTCCGTCAAGGGCACCAAAATAGCACTAGGCCCCTGCCCCCTCTCCTTTCCTCAAACACCGTCCCTCGTCCCGACCACGACGAGCGCCACGATAAACGCAACCAAAACGACCACCCCACTGGTCACCGCCGCAATCCGGCACCGTCTCACCCACGGATTCATCCTTCTCCTCCTCCGCTCACCAACCGGCTTCGGCGTCAACACCACAGCTGCCCGCTGACTCTGATATGGCGGTGGTGGCGGCGTCAAACTCGATGCCGATGGCGCCACGAACGGATACCCATGGTACATCTTCGTCATATCGAAACTCTGCATGCTCTTAGCGTTTGTCCAGAGTGGGAGGAGGCTGCTTCCTCCCCCGCCGAGATTGTTGTGGTACCCATTGCCGTACACCGAGCCGGAACCATGCTCACGTGGAGGCTTGGCAAAGATGAGCCACCCCCCGATGAGCCAGCACCACGGAGCGATGAAGCCGAGCCAGAATAGAACTTGCACAGTATCCACACGCTCCAAGTGCAGCGTCCAGTTGGAACCTGATTTGCGCGCGGATTCGCGTTCCGGGGCGGGGGGGAGGTACAGCGAAGACGGTGCGAAACGTCGGTCAATGAAAGAAGAGGAGGTGGAAATGGAGGTGCCAAGATCCTGGAGACTCGGTACAGTCAGGCCTAAACGTGAAGGGTGCATAGTAGGCGAGGGAGTGGGACGATGAGGGTGAGGGTGAGGATAGGGGTTAGGCTGGAGGTGGTTATCTGAACTGTGCGAGCCAGGTGGGTAGCTGTAGGAGGGTGGAGAGGAAGATGTACGTGAAGCAGAACGGGGGTGCATAGTTGTACGTGCGGGGATGGGTGGTTTGACCGGTTCGGAGGCATCCGGAGGTATTCGGGGGGGCTGGGGTGTAGGTGGAGTATCAACAATGTCTTCAAGGAGGCGGGAGTCAAATGCATGAATTGTTCCGTTAGAATCACGTCTGAAGCCTTCTTCTGCGTCGACGAAGACTTCCTCTTGTCCAAGAGAATACTTGCTCTCCCTCCCCAACCCTGTCTGAGCAGTAACAAAACTCGCTCTCCGGTCTGAAACTGAGTCGTCATCATGTAACCCAATATCGAGTAGTCCACGCGAGTTGAGCGACGTCGGCGTCGTCAAGAACGCTTGACCTTTGAATTCTGGTTTGAGGTCCAATGGAGGTATGACAGGAGGTGTAACAGAAGACACGCTAGACTGATGTGTCCGCGTAGACGACAGACTGATCGACCGATTGAGTGGTCTCAGAATGAAGGTTGAGACCGGAGAAGGCACTGTCATCATCAAATTAGTTATTTTTTCATGTAGAAACGGCAAAACGAAATACGCGAGGAATTTTTACGAGGTGATTCACCTCCTTCCTCTTCTTTCCTCCTCGCAAAGGGCACAACACCGCCCGGATACGAAGGTGTCACTGGGGTCTGGACCTGCGTTTGAGGCGTGGGTGGTGTTCCCCTTGCAGTAACCAATACAGGAGTAATGGGCACAGGGCTAACAGGGGTCACAGTAGCTACCCCAATCCCATCACTCCCAGGACTCACAGGCGTCATCACCGCAGCGCTCGTCCTCGCCGTATGGGCAGTACTGGAGCGCGACCCACCACCCTCGTGACTCGAACTGGGGAGTGATATTGGTCGTTTTTCGGGTGAAAGGTAATCCTGCTCGACGATGGGTGAGAGCTGTTGGTTGAAGAATTCTTGGACGGGCACGCGAAGAGAGTGTGTACTCTTTGTCGGGTGGAGGAGTTTAGGTCGAGTAGAGATATTGGGGGGTGGATTCGTCGGTGGAGGTGGAGGGAAGTGGGGACTGGGAGATGATCTCCCTTGAACGAGGGATGATGACAGTCCTGCTGAGGGTTGGGGAACGAATGCGGGGTTGGTTAGACCGAGATTGGTGTTACTACCATTGCTGGCGGCGTCGGGATTTCCCGGAGCGTTGGCTAGACTCAGCCACGACACATGCGAAGGCGTCATCGGCGACTCTAAACTGCTCTGCGAGGATGAAGACGGAGTGTGGGTGTAACCTTGCCAATACGGGTACGGATGGGTCGGAACGCGGATCTCGGGGGGAAGCGGTCGAGAGCGAGAGGATGCGGGCGACGAGGACGTCAGCGCCGTTGTGCTTGCGAGGGGATGGAAACCCTGGCGGTCGGATGCAGAGTGAACTTCGGTGTTGACGTGGACCTCCATGGGTGTACAGGAGGACAAGGGAATGGGTGCGAAGGTAGAATCTCGCTGACACTCCTTGCCTTTCGCGTTGGAGGGTGTGTTTGTAGAGTCCTTTAAACCCAATAAACGACGCATGTTGTACAGCTATGGGTATGTGTATTGCTGTATACGGCGAATAAACGAAGGAATCACTTTGCACCCCACCCACCGCAGCTGATGCCGGCGGATTCGGGGAATAGGAGATAGGCATTTTTGAAAGACTCACTTTGCAATTTAACTCCGGGATCCCGTCGGTGCAACAGTTATCGATCGTGGCGGGGACTCTGGGTACGACGGCCCGGTAGTCGATGTCAACAGTATATTGTCCCACCGAGAGAACGAGCCTGCGATGCAATTTCCTAAAGGGAGGAGAACGGAGTGGAATCGTGGAAGGAATGGAATAGCGTAAGGAAGAGCAACGTCCGTTATATGTACGCAGCAACAGTCGACGGGTACACGCGCGTGTTTCGCGAGGAATCGAGTATATCAGACAGCTTGGCGCATGTTAATGGATGCGTCAACGGGGGCCGCAATGAAATAATCACCTCCGAGCGAGGCATACGAGCGGCTGGCAAACGCGGTACAGGGGCAGGAATATGAGGATGCGTGTGCGGCTGGCGAAGAATGAATATGAGCATGGCTCAAGGAACACGCTGTATACACATGTCTGGCCCACGACGGCCAACCGTCCTTCTCTCGTTTCTGTGGTCGGAGTGAACCCGGACGTAAAAGGCAGTCCTATAAGTAGGCAAAATCTTAGACCAACTAGCATCCTGACTGTGCACTAGATTTGATGGAAGGGAAAAGTCGCACCAGTTGCAGTGAATTCTCCGTTCATCACCTCATCATGGCGCTGCTGAATAGATCCGAGAGTGAATTAGAAGCGGGGTACCAGAATGGTCCGACAAGATGTTGCGCAGCCTTCGCGTCTAAAGGCACATGCGGCCTCGTGTAGTCCTCCTGGCCGGTACGACAGCGACTCGATTGGATGTTTGCTATGGATCATGACGCGATGACGCCGATATGGTGTCGTGTAAAACCAAGATTATCGCCGGGAAAGACGTTGGACGAGATTCAACGATGTGGTGGTGGTATGTATTTACTACAACAGTTCAAGGTTCACACCACGGCAAACTACGGTATGTATACAACCCGTTGCTATCATAAAGTCCACCATGGCACGCAGACCGGCCTCGGGCAGGAGAGGCAATAAATCTGATACACATGACAACGAATTTAAGTAAGTTCGTTTGGATAGCATTGCCGCGTAAGAGTCAGAACGGAGAGCCTGTAGCAGGAGGGTTTTTCTCGTATAGCGCTGCCACAACATGGTGGCCAGGTTCTTTGAAAGCCTCGATGCTTGCTACTTGGTCCGTTTCTCAAACATAATTAATTGACTCATAGTATTCAATTCCTGCAGATACACGCATCTTCCCCTGACCAAGTACTTTCACGATTTGCTAGTTCTGCTTGCATTACAAAAAATACTCACGTGTTTTTGGCAACGTCTGGCCACCAAGCGCACAAGACCCATACGGTAGATTGCCTCAGCGACCATTTTAACCAAGGCTGGATAGATAGAAAGATAAGGAACGGACGGGGAATTAGCTACTATGTATAAACAAATCCGGGTATATGTATGGTAAATTGTCAGTAACTATAGCGAGTCAGGTCCGTGCAGTAAGTTTACAACGCAGTTTAAACGTACACGTCAGTCTCAATTATGCACGCACTCGGCGCATGGTTGCCTGTACTTGGCGCCGAGCGTAGACCACGAATTATTATGCATTGACCTCTGCCTTGACCTCCGAGGTTTCTGGAATGTCACATAAACCCAACTCGACCGTCCCAAGGCTAACCTCTTGTGCCGGCACGGCCGGGGCATCAATGTTTGCCGTGACAAGTTCCGCCTCGGATTCTTCATCCGCATCATCCTCGGGCGCTGAAGAGGCAACAGAGTCTTTATCATCCGCGTGCTCCTGGTCTTTGGTCTCCTGATCTGCATCCGATTTGGTTGGCTCTGGTGACTCAGACTCAGGCTCCGGCGATCCAGATGGCGAATCTGGGAGCGGAACGCCTTCAGGCCGTATTGATGATGTATCTTCCACCTTGTCCTTATCTTCGAGATCGACCTCCTTGACCCCTTTTGTGACTTCCTTCACTTCCTGGCCTTCGACGGGGGGAACAGCGTCTCCCTTGGGACTTTCCCCTTCTGACGCAGAGTGGCATTCGGTATCCGGCTTGACAGGGTCGTTTTTCGTTTTTTTCGTCGTGGGGGAAGCGACATCGTCATTATCTTGTTCTGTAACGCTGTACCTGCGCTTGCGTCCTATCGTGGGAGCATGGGATGTGGCTAACGGACAACCAGATCGGGTCGGGAAGGCGAAGCGCGCGTCAGCCTCGGGGACACGATATGTAATTGAAAACTCGTGGTCACTCACCATCCTCCCTCCAAGGACGGTCAGGACGAGGAAACAGCGAGCCCGAGACACGTCGTATGAACTGGAACATGAATAACAAGACAAGTACGAACGATAATACACAGAGGGGGAGATGTAGGAGGAAGAGAAGGAGAAGGAGGAGGATGGCGGACAGGAGATATGCTGCCGGGTTGGATCATGACCACACCGTGGACGCGCTGTGTACTGTTTACTCTTGTTTATTCACGTGGGTCCTCCGACTCAATTGTCTCAGTTCATTCAAGTCCACCGCTTGGATGAAGAAAAAAAAGAACTCGGACTTGAACGCTGTCTATTCAAACAGCTTTGGCTCATCCTATCTGCCTGATCCCGAGGCCCCAATATATCTACCAAGCATTGCTTCAGGCCGATTCATCCGACGAGACAAGCGTAGTATCGATTACGTAACACGACCATCACGATGACTCGCTGTATTGGAAGCGAGACAAGATATACCCCACTCCCAACACAGATCTTGACGATCTCCACACACCATGACACTCGACGTAACAAGCTTCATAGATAGCAAGGGCGGAAATGCAGAGGAGATTCGCGAATCCCAGCGCAAACGCGGCGAACCCGTCGAGCTCGTCGATCAAGTCATTGAGATGTATGCCGAGTGGGTTAAAAGTACGTAGCCACGTCTCTCTACGGTCGGATGGGGCATCCCGATCAAGATCAATCGCATCGCATTCTCACTGTTCCCTCCAGAGGACTACGAGCTCAATGGCCTCAACAAACAAGTAAACGCGGTCCAGAAAGAGATCGGGGCCAAGAAAAAGGTACAGACGCACGCCATATAATACATCTCATCTCACGGTTGATCCTCCACTTTCCAGGCCAAAGAACCTGCAGACGACCTCGTCGCACAGAAGAAATCCCTCGATGCCCAAGTAGAAGCCAAGCGGAAAGAGACCCGTGACTATGAGCTGCTCATGCGCCAAAAGGCGGGCAACGTCGGAAATCTAGTAGCCAAGGACGTTCCAGTCAGCTTGACAGAGGTGCACATTTCGACGTACTTGGTAGTGCACCGCTCTAATTACGCACGACAGGACGACAACCTAATACTACGGACATGGCATCCTGATGGCCCAAACGGCCAAATAGAAAAAAAGACTGACATCATGCCACATCATGAAGTGCTTCTCCGGCTAGACGCCATGGATCTCGAACGAGGTAGCTCCTCCGTACCCACGCCTATATCCTGTCCTCATCGCTCAGTGTAACGTACACAGGCGCAAAGATAGCCGGTCACAGAGGCTACTTCCTCACAGACGACGGCGTCGATCTCAACCACGCCCTCATCTCCTATGCCCTTGACTTCCTCCGAAAACGCGGCTACAAAAAAATCCAACCTCCGTTCATGCTCAATAAGGACGTCATGAGTAAGACCGCCCAGCTCAGCCAGTTCGACGAAGAACTCTACAAGGTACGTCATTTCGTATCTCGTCAGCCTCATCTCGAACAAAATATCCGACGCGATCGCATCACGCCCATACAGGTCATCGCCGAAGACGAGAAGTATCTCATCGCCACCTCGGAACAGCCCATCTCGGCCTTCCACGCTGACGAATGGTTTGAAGACCCCAAAACCCAACTCCCGATCCGCTATGCCGGCTACTCGACCTGTTTCCGAAAAGAAGCCGGCTCAGCTGGACGTGATATGTGGGGCATCTTTCGTGTTCATCAATTTGAAAAGGTGGAACAGTTTGTCATCACGGCGCCCGAGGAGAGCTGGAACGCGTTCGATACCATGTTGGCTAACAGCGAGGCGTTTTATCAGAGCCTTGGACTGCCCTATCGAGTCGTCGCGATCGTCAGCGGGGCGTTGAATCTCGCGGCATCGAAAAAGTGTGATTTGGAAGCGTGGTTTCCGTTCCAGGGTGGCTATAAAGAATTGGTATCGTGCTCGAATTGTACCGACTATCGTGCGTCTTTCCCCCCTTATTTTGAAGCCTCCTCTCCCTTCCTCCCTTTCCTCGCGTGCTCGTAATGGCGCTGACGTTAGCGGAAAATACGTTTTGATCAGAGAGCCGACGGCTCGAAATCCGGTGTGGCCTCAAATCAAAGGATCAACAGCGTAAAGTATACGTACATATGCTGAATGGGACCATGTGTGCCACCGAACGCGCGCTGTGCTGTCTTGTCGAGAATTACCAGACACCTGAGGTACGTTGCTATCCACCCCACTCCTCTCTCCCCTGTAACCCTCCGGTTCATCTTTTTCGCACTGATTGATTCACAAACACCGCTCGAACAGGGCCTCGTGATACCCGAAGTGTTACAACCATATATGCAGGGACGTGACTTCTTACCGTGGAAGAAAGCGCTACCCAAGGGTCTGCAGCGGAAACAGGCGTAATGGAACCCTTCCAGGACTCAGAATGTGCTACAGACGTCCTTTTGACTTCTTTTTTCGATTCCTGTGGTGACGAGTATACTCGGTAATGCATGTAATGCATATAATATAGACGAGTGTGTTTTCGCATTCTGGATTGACACGAAGCTCTTGTAGCCGTACCCGCTTCTCACTTTTCTTGAGGCCAAGGCCCATATCATTCAGACCCTCGACCGCATTCGCATTCATTACCTCGTGTATTGCTGAAATGATGTCTAGCGAGAAGAAAACGAAAAAAAAAAAAAGAGCAAAGAGGCTGGGTAGCATACAAATACAGATCCAAAGTAGGTGGTGGTTGTCGACGTGGTCACAGTACAATAGATTACCAAGTAAAAACAAAAAAACAAACAAACAAAAAAAGCGGCCCCGAGGTGTCGGTGCAGGGTGCAGATCATATGGAGATCTCGAGTCAATGGCAAAAGCGAATGGATGCCGAACGTCCGATACAATGAGGTATGCATATGCAGATATACATATGAGACAGGTTGGGTGTGCGGGCCAGAGGTAAAACCAAAAGGTCCGCTACGTGATGCGGAGCAGTCTTTGTGGCGGAGAGGATGACAAGTAAACAGACGGTCCTCATGCGGTATACGTCCAAATGAAGGGATCGTATGGAGGAAATGGTCGCCAAAGGAGGATATCGATCATGACTCGTTCAGCTCGAAGTACGCCCTGAACATGGGTTCTGTACGGAGATGTGTGTCGGAAATGACGCCATGAACGTGCATGAATAACCGCGGAAATCGTTTTGTGAAGTAGCTCAGGAAGCCTTCGGGCATCGGTCCCAACGTGCGCTTCACGTGGTCAGGAAGGTCTTGATAGTGATGTTTCTGCGGTGTCCATGCCGTGCATGAGAGGCCCTGAACGGATGGATGAAATGCAAGGGCTCACCTTGTTCCTGAAGGCCCTCAGCAAATCTTGCATGCTCTTTCCGTCGTATTTGCGGAATTTTCCCAAGTTTTCGATAAAGACCTTGTCGAGCCTTGCATGCCAGTCGTGTCCCACGATATCAAACGCACCCGTCTCGAGAACAACAAGAGTGTGGTCCCGAGGATCCCGACACATAATTTCAAAGCGATCAGATGCGTCTTGGAGGAAATTTAGTCGGCGCGCTGGATCCCAGAAGAAGGGATGCACGAGGCAGGATGTGGTATCAGGTCTGTATAAGGCGAACCACAGGAAAGACTCGAGTCAGAAGCAAGAGCAAAAAAAACGCAGGTCCAACTTGCCGACGAGAAGCCTCTGGATCAAGCATCCTTCCTATCAGGTCAGCAGCTTCTGAACCTTCCTCCCCAAACCTCTCTAAACCATCCAAGTTTTTTACGTTTTTAATGATATTCACCTCCCGTTCGAACTTGCCCCCGAAAGGATGTGACCCATTCGTGAGAACGTAGTAGAATAGACACCCCAATGCGAAAAGATCAACAGCCTTCGTTAGACGCGCCGTTGATCTGGGCGTAGATGAGCCCCCATTGACCACGGTACTTGTGCTATCTGTGGATGATTGTGATCCGTCATCATTCAGTGACTCATCGAGCTTCACATCCCCACGTAAAAGCTCAGGGGCTCTCCAGCCTACCGTACCAGCAGCCTGTGCACCCTGTGCGGTTGGCAAAAAGCTCGTCTGATCGACTTCAAGCTTTTTACAAAGCCCAAAATCGGATATCAACATTCTCCTCCCGCCATCCTTCCCAGTCGCACCACTCTTAGGACCCGAGATGAGGATGTTGTGAGGTTTAATGTCACGATGTATGATTTTAAGTGAGTGGAGATGGCGTAATCCCGACGTGATCTGCCGAAGCGCTCGTTTGGGATCAAAGGTCGCAACGATCTCCTGGTGTTGATCCGGGGACTCGATCACGTCCGCCAGCGAGGCAGGACACAGTTCGAGAGCGATATAGAGGAAGTTTCCCTGAGATTCTTGGTAGTAGTATCGGATGACATTGGGATGGTCGTCTGACTCCTGCAGAATGCTAACCTCGCGGGCGGCGAGCGTGACAAAGTCCTGAAGGAGGCGTTTGACGGCCACTGCACGTCCTTGGAGGGAGCCTTGGTAAACCACTGTTCCGTGCGACCCAAATCCTGAAGAACAAGCATCAGTCAGCTCAAGCCAATTAAACATGCCAGAAAAGAATGAAGATAGCCAAGCTTACCGAGAACTGTATCAGATACAGTGAGCGAAGGTGCGGTGGGCTGTGGCGTCGACTGAACAACCAGCATTGCTGAACCAGGATGCCTTGTGTTTTCCTCGCCCGCGCTCCCACTGCCGACCTCACTCGATCCCGTAACACCCTCAGCGTCTTTCTCCCCTTCGGTTTCACCAACAACTCCGGCAGGCAAGGAATTGTTTCCCTTTCCCTTCTTTCCTCTTCGTCGTCTGTGAACCTTTCGCTTTTTGGGTGTTGCGTCAGCGACGTCCCCTTCCCGCTCGCTCTCCTCGATGTCGTCGATGGTAGGTATCCCAGGCGAGTCTAGAGTCACCTTCGAGACTCTGGGTGAATCTGTCAACTGAGCTACAGGATCTGATGAAACAAGTATATGAGTGGAAGGAGATGTCCCGACGTCCAACGGTAATGATGGTGGAGGGATTGTCATATCATAACTTTCCCCGTCGAGCACGGATGGGGGCGCTGGCGACGCTCCCATAGCGGGGGATTGAGAAGTCATGGAGGATTGAATTGATGTACTCTGAATCTCGCCTGTGAGGCGAGGGGTCAATGGGTATAATTTGTCGAGAGGAAGCATGTCCCTGAATAGCCAGGTCGAACCAAAGACCATCGCCAAAAGGACGGTACCAAGAGCGGTGGACAATTTAAAACTTTCCCCTATGACATTCGTGACAGACGATGTCCACGAAGGTACTGCGGTAGATGGATTATTAGGGGTATCGGGGATAACTGGGGGAGATTCTGCTGAATCAACAGCATTGTTTCGAGCCAAGTCGATCTCGGGTGGGAGTTCAGCGGAAGGGACGCCAGGGAGCTGTCTCGAATTGAGGGAAGACGCATCCAAGGGACGTTTTCCAGTCAGGCACCGTGTGTCAAAGGGTGATTCAGCACACAGCTCTCTGAGCTTGCGACGCTTTGTAATAGCATCGACTCTATCTGGAAGGTCTGGAATAGCAGAGGGCGGTGGGTCGATGGTACGGGAGTTGATGCTGTATTCGGTGTCCCCAAAAGCGATCAGTGGGAAGTGCTCATTGCCCATGACAAACAGTGAACCTGTTTCCTCCACGAGACCAATATAGGCGGTGTCTGGATTATAGATTGACGCTGAAGAGGACCCGTCAAAGCCCTGGAGAACATCTGAGATTGGCGGACGAGGCTGCATGAGCACAAATGGCTCCGACCGTCTAGAATTTGAAAGAACATCAAAGACTGCCACGCTACAGGAGAGTCAGGGCAATCAGAAACCGCGCCGTGATGCATCAAAAAGGGATGGCTTACATTGGACTGTCAAAAGTTAGAGCCCACAAGATTTGAGATTCTCGACGCATATATGGTACCGAATCGCTGTCTCGTGCCTTAAATGACATGATTTGACCATTGGGTAGGGATTCAATGTAGATGTTGTCTGGAGTACGCCGGTAAGCAGCTTGGATAGCATTGTCTTGCATGTTGGGCCCATAAGAAGAAAAAGAGAGATTGTGAACCGGCAGCCTACGTCCGGACGGGGAGCGATTGTAGATGGCGACGTGATAATCTTTTGGACCATGCTCTGAAACCGAGCCATGCAAACTATTTTGAAGGGCTCACCTGTACGGCCGATAAAGACCTCTGTGGGGATAGCTTCGTCGTTCTTTGACGGATAGTCCTCGAGTTCATCTAAGTCGATCTCGTCCTTTTGAGTAAGGTCCTCAAACGGGTTCCAGGGACACTCGGCGTTAATCGTCTTGACTTTGCCAGTGTCTAGTTCAATGGACAAGAGTGAGGTCTCTTTCTTGCCAACGAACACACGTTCGTCATCTTCTCTGTCGAATTTAAAAGGGGACAATTCGACGAGCTGCGACATGGATACGGAGAGAGGCTGCAATGGACTGGTAGGGGTTACCAAGACATATATGTCACCGGTCTGGGGCTCGATGATGTAGAGTTCCTGGTGAGTGTCGTTGTCGTCAGTTAGGTCGTAGTCAATGGTAGCGTGCTTAGTGCGGACGAGAGGGGCGAGGCTAGAAGGGATATCACTGGCTGCGGCGGACGTAGACCATAGCCGTTGACCGGATGTGCGATTAACAGCGTGAAAGCTCCCGTCGATGGATGCGACGAGGACAATGTCGATGAGCTTTATGTCTTTAGCATCGTCGCCGAGGGTGTGTTTCGAAGGAACGCGTGCCTGGGCTTGAGCGCCATTGAGGGACCTGGGGTGTCGGGTGGAGAGGACGTCGCGGTGGAGAGAAACAACACGAGCGAGGACGATGGCGAGGAATGAGAAGAAGAAAAGGCAGAAAAATATGGGGCGCATCGGTCAAGAAACGTCCATGCAGAAAAGTAGCGTTGAGAGCCAGACCTGCATCGGTTGCGCTGACACCGCACTCGGCAACGCCCTGGGCTAAATGATTTCTATCACGTCTGTCAAATTCAACTACCAACATTAGACATTGGCAATGCCAGACATCCCAGTCGGTTCGCAGATATTCGACTTTGCTTTCCATCCTCTCAACACAACCGTGTATACCGGTCTCCTCGATGGCTCGGTAAAGGCCTTCCGATACGATGAACAAGGTCAGCATCAGCAGACTTTCTTACTCAAACCCTCCAAGCGTTCCTGTCGGTGTCTCGCCATCAACCAAGACGGCTCCCATCTCTTCGCCGCAGGAAAGGCCAAGTCCATCTTGTACGTTTACCCTCCTTGATCGGGCGTTACCAATCCCGACACACCTAGCACCATCGACACGTCCACAGGTACAATATCTGACACCCGTAAAGATGCGCACGAGTAAGTCCCTCCCTCACCCGTACTACCTGGACATCCCTTGACATTGTCAGTGGCTGAGTAGCTCACCTGTGAATCGCATGAAACACCTCCTTCCCAATATGTTTTGCACCGGCGATGACGACGGTGTGATCAAGGTCTGTCTCCTTCTACGTGAGCGACATTCGCCCAGATACATGCACCACCCTAGCTTTGGGACTCGCGAAGACCACAGGAAATACGCCGGTATACCCATCATTTTGATTTCGTCTCTGACTTTTTATGGCTCGGCGATAAAAAGCAGCTCGTATCCACAAGGTAGTTGTTTAACCCACAGAAATTGCTTTCTCTCGATCTTTCACTTATTTTTATCCCAATACAAAGCGCAGATGGCACACTGTCGGTGGTGGACGTACGTGGAAAGAAATCACAGCCGCTTGCCCGGTCCGAGGATCAGGAAGACGAGTTGCTGTCTATCGTCGCTATAAGAAAGTAAGCTCTGCTTTCCTCTGCTGTGTTGGACTCGTGGACTTCCTTTCTGGGACTACAGTGGGACAAAGGTCGTCGTTGGTACTCAGTTAGGAATCCTTTCGATATTCAACCGCAGTCAAGGATGGCGTGACTGCGTCGACAGAGTTCCTGGGCAAGTTATGACCCTGAAAATTTCACCTGACGGTTCTCATCTCAACATGTACAGACACCCACAATCCATTGATGCACTCTGTGCCTTACCATCCTCATATCCCTCCTCCCACTCCACTATTCTCACAGGATCGTCAGATGGTCTTCTGCGTGCCGTACAGCTATTTCCCACCAAACTCCTCGGTGTCGTCGCCGATCATGGGTCGTTCCCCGTCGAAAGGATCGCTATCGACCAAAATGGTGAAGGGAGATGGGTAGGCAGTGCAGGACACGAAGATACACTCAAGATGACAGATCTCAAAGACGTTTTCGAGGATGAGGATGGCGATGACGACCAAGAGTTCAACCCACTCACTCCCGCCGACGAAGAAATTTGTCGAGATAAGGATGACACTAGTAATGGAGACCAGGCACACTCCGACAGCACTCATGAGGCTCTGGACGCTGAGCCAAGAGATGAGTCACAGGAATCCGATTCTGATGCGCCCAAGGAGAGGAAAAGGAAAAGGAAGGGGGGAAAGGATTCGTTGGTGGGAAAGAAAAAGAAAGGGCGAAATGAGATTGATGCTGAACCGTCCTTCTTCTCTGGCCTACAGGGATGATATGTATGTCCTGCTCGTTCATCATGGAGACCTTGACTCTAGAAACTCCAAGCAGCAGATTAAAAGTTTCATGCGCTCTTCGCTAGTCGGCATCATATACCATGCTAGCCACACAAAACAGACTGCAACTTTCCTAGGGTGTTCCCAACGTCAATCCTTATGTACTTTGAACAATTTTCACTAGACCTGAAACGCCACTCAAAGTCATGGTATATGAAGACAGCTCACGGAACCGTTCTTGGACAGATGATGTCGGAGGAAGACCTCCGCGGCGGTATTACATACTACAGTTTCAACACGCTCCTCGCAAACACAATGCATATGTACCTCCCTGTCATGGAAAACAAACTACACCCTTTTGACGGCTTAGCACTTCAAGTTGCCATCAATAGTCCCCGACTTAGCTAGATCATCTTCTGTAGAGGAGCCTAACCAGCTAATGGACTCTATCTGGCGCCTCCGAGTCCCCGACCGCGGATGCAAACAGGGGGCGCTCTATTGCCCAGTAATGGTACTGACACCGAGATCCGCAATTATGCGCTTTCACCACAAGCGCCCCACAGTCATCGACAGAACGAGGGACTCAGGAAGATGCGGAGACGATACTCCCATCAGTTTCTGGTATTTGCGAAGGTTAGTAGTGGAAACCCCAT